>CAXHSM010001046.1:229200-315200 GCA_964019185.1 Maratus speculifer | reverse complement strand
ATGTTTCATTATTATTTTATTATTGTTTAGTTATTATCTTTATTTATTTGCATATTTTTTATTTTGAATTAGGGTTTAGTGTGATCATAAGTGATCTTAAGTTTAATTTGGCTTCCGCCTAAATTAAAGGTGGGAGTATGTTAGGAATTGATAAATTAATACATCAGTTTATTCACAGAAAATCGTTTGCAAATTTGCAATTGTGATATTTATTTTATTTATAAGAAGCGACTCGTTGCTATGGCAGCGAAGCTATTTTTTTCGTCTGCTTGACTTTTACATTTTTTTATCTTACGAGATGAGTTAAAAGTTTAGATAAAAAAGTTGGCATCAATTTTTGATGGAATGAAAAGGAATTTTTTTAGAGAGAATGTTTATATTTTTTGTGTCGTGCGTGTCTTGAGTTTTATTGAAGAATTATGTTAATTTTATGAAAAGGCACGCAGAAATGGATATGATCATCTCTCCAGTTTAAGTACGATGATCAAAAATTATCAAGGTAAAAGCATTTATATTTTGTACATATTATACATTTTGTACATAGTATGTAAATAATTTGAATTCAATATTTCTTTATTCTATAATTCTAAGTATGTAATAAAATTTTTAAAAAGAAAATTCAAGAATATTTAGAAGATTTTTGAACCCAAATAAGTTTTGATTGTTTACAGAACAAACAATAAATGAAAGTAATCAATTATGCAAATTACTCTCTCACACACAACCAGGAAAGTTTTATTTATTAAAATTTTCTCTTACTCGTGCATAAATGGCTATTTTTTTTTAAACAAAAGATGTGATCCAGAATTTTTTTTAAACACATTTTCTAATAATTGCATACTGTTATTAATATATAGATTTTATTATTACTATCCTTAATTCAATGTTGAGCTTCGAAAAATATCATTTGCTTTAATTGTCGGTAGCACTGTATTATATAAACAAAACTGGCTTTAAAATATTAATAATGATAAGTCTTTAAAAAATCACATGATTCTTATTGAAATTATTGCGCAGATTCCAGACCGTTTTGAATCTTTTGCTTATCTCTACGTAATCTCTATCAATACTAATAAAATCCGTGCGCCTCTCTCTGTCTGTCTGCTTGAAGCCGATTACAGTTCCCAACGCGGGAGAGTTGGAAGTCACGAGAGGTGTCTTTCGATTGGAAAAATTCCGGGGAAGTCATTTCGGGCATTTTCGAGACCGTGGGAACAAAATTAAAAAAGTTATGAATTAAAAACCCCTTGGGAATCGGAACGAAAAATGTCTCAAATCCCAAACGGTGCTCAAACGGAGCTCTGAGGCAGAACACTGCGCCACCTTGCGGTGAAAGAAAATAACTTTTCCCTTTTGGCTAAAAAAAGAAGCAGTCGAAAACCTCTTTTTCTCCCTTTTTTGCGCGTTTTTTCTTAAACCATCATGCAGACAGTTTTTAAAGTAGAAAAAAACTGATTACATATTCAGAATCTGCGTAAAAGTCTGCTTCTGATGAACCAAAAAATACGAGAAAATGTCTTATGAGCGCGCAGAGCCAACCGTACAAAACCAAATATTTTTAGTGGGACGAAGGCGACCATGGAGCGTAAAGCCCACTGTGCGAAATCACATGTTTTTAACGGGATAATGGGCGCATAACAACCATAGCTCTTTAATTTACTTTTTTTGTGCTTGAGGATTCGAACACCAAGACTTGCTTATTAAATAAATTTTTTTGTTTATTATATATTGCTTAATATCGATGTTCGTTTGAAAAAACTGGCCCAGCTAGCGTGCGTAGCTCGCTAGTCTATACTAATAAAATCCGTGCGCCTCTGTCTGTCTGTCTGCTTGAAGCCGATTACAGTTCGCAACGCGGACGAGTTGGAAGTCGCGAGAGGTGTCTTTCGATTCGAAAAATTCCGGGAAAGTCATTTCGGGCATTTTCGAGACCGTGGGACCAAAATTAAATAAGTTAAGAATTAAAAACCGGTCGGGAATCGGAACGGAAAACGTCTAATTTCCCAAACGGAGCTCAAACGGAGGCTTGAGGCAGAACACTGCGCCACCTTGCGGTGAACGACCTGAACTTTTCCCCTTTGGCTAAAAGAAGAAGCAGCCGAAAACCTCTTTTTTCTCCCGGGAAAACGACTTTTTCTTTCGTTTCGGTTCTTTGAAAAAGAACTAATTGGTAAAAAATGTTAAACACGGTTTATTTTCATACTTTTTCTTTTTGGTAGCATACACAAATATTGTGTAACCTAAGATTTACGCGATTAATACTAATTTTTGTTAGTACAAACGGAAAACGAGCTGCCAAAATTATTTGTTAGTTATGTTGTTTGTGATATTAATGAAATTACTTATTTTTTTTAATAGCAATCTTTTGCAGTTTTTAATACCGAAACTTTTTTTGCGCGTTTTTTCTTAAACCATCATACAGACAGCTTTTAAAGTAGATAAAACTGATTACATATTCAGAATCTGCGTAAAAGTCTGCTTCTGATGAACCAAAAAATACGAGAAAATGTCTTATGGGCGCGCAGCGCCAACCGTGCAAAACCAAATATTTTTAACGGGACTATGGCCACCATGGCGCGTAGCGCCGGTGGGTAGTAGGCCGGTGGGCCGCCTTTGCACGGTAGGCACGTAGTGCCCACTGTGCGAAATCACATATTTTTAACGGGATAATGGGCGCATAACAAACATAGCTCTTTAATTTACTTTTTTGTACTTGAGGATTCGAACTCCAAAACTTGCTTATTAAATGAATTTTTTTGCTTATTATATACTGCTTAATATCGAGGTTCGTTTGGAAAAAGTGGCCCAGCTAGCGGGCGTAGCTCGCTATTTATTTATAAGAAAATTTGAAAAAAATGCTATAAACTTTTTAATTTTGTATAACCGCAATATTGTTTCGATTACAATTCTTTTTTAAAAATGTTTTCATATGGATTTTAAGTTATTTTCTATAAAGGTTTCCAGATTCAAAGTAAGTGAAAATTAAAAGGAACGTTGTGGCTACCCATATTTGACAAAATTTACACATTATGCTCTCACAAGAGATGCAAAATCGCTCATGATATAAAATTAATTGGCTGTATCTTTCTTTGATGATTTTTTTATAGAATAGAATTTAATTTTTTTCATCTTTAAATAATAATAATAATAATAAAATCATTTAATAAAAAGTGTTGCATTTTTTGTCTCAATAAATTAATAAAATAACTAGCAAAATTAACTTTTTTTTCAAAATATTTTTTCAATGTTTATGCTTTAATCAAACCAGTCCACAGTTTTATTTTCAGCGATTTTATCTCAGTCTTGATCTTTATTAATGTAAACATTTTTTTTTTTCGTTGTTGTTTAAATATATATATATATATATATATATATATATATATATATATATATATATATATATATATATATATATATATATATCTAAATAGCATTTATTTCATATGCTCTCATAAGTTATGTTATATGTTATAATGTGCTTATATCTTTATAATTTTTCCAAAATGATTGTGAAAGTAAATAAAAAATACTAAAAATGTCAATTAAAAGTACTTTTCTTTCTGTAAGTGTTGTTACATCTAAAAGCAGACAGAAAACTATCTTTAATTAACATCTTAAATCCTTATCTTTTTTTCCCCATTTATTTCATTTTTTAAACTTATTTCAAGAGATTTATTGTCATTTACTTATATATTTTCATTTTACATTACATATATATGTATTTGGTATTAAAAAAAATAGTTCTCAAAAATGTCAAAGAGATAAAAATAAAATTGCTTTAATTTAAAATAAGATGATATTTTTTACGGAGAATACTTTTATCTTCACAATCAATATCAATATTTATATAGAGAAGCAAAGTTTGTTCGAATGAAATCAAAATACCGAAACGTTTTTTAATCTATTAATTTGCCAACATTTAAAATTCTAAAAAGAAATTTTGTAATTTTCAAAATACTGAACAACATTTTCATTCAATTATACATTCATTTAACATAAAAAATAATTATTTATCTTTGTATAAGCATTGTATCACATAATTCTTATTAATTACCATTTAATTTTGCACTTACATATATTTTAAAATAATCTGCATTTTATTTAAAATTTTAAATCGCCAATGTTGTTTTATTTTAAATAAGAGAAGTACACTTCAGATGTTAAGGAGTAGACCGTGATTAAAAACATGGAAATAAACTTTGTTTAAAGAACTGGAAATTAGTGACTTTTTAACACTTTCCAACAAAATTGAAAAGTGTTTATGGTTTCGGTTTGTCTGGCTGTATGGCGCCTATCCGCACTTTAACTCTTGTAAATATACTCGGATTAGAGGTCTGTACGGGCCCGGGCCTGGCCCGTGGCCCGTACCCGGCCCGGCCCGCGGGCCGGGCCGGGCCGGCAGATTTAGAATAGTTTTTTCAACGGGCCGGGCCGACAAACAACATAAACGGGCCGGGCCGGGCCGGCAAAAAAATTAAACGGGCCAGACGGGCCGGGCCGGGCCGAAAATTTTTTTTTCGGGCCTAACGGCCCGTTCTGAAGATTTAAGCAGACACGATAAAATATGAGCTATTTTCAACGAAAATGGTTTTAACGAGAATAAGTATAAATGTGGCCATACTAGTTTGACAGCATCAATATAAAAATGCACAGTGTATCGGCATCGGAGAATTACATTATGTGTAACCCGTTTTGATATTTTTTTTAACTGACTCATGCCGGTCCGAAATCACGCTTGCATTATTTTTCTACATATAGACTGGACGGACCGGTACTAGACTTAATTATTGGCAGAAAACATAATTTGTAAAATTAACAGCGATAAAGAACTTATGTTAGCTTAGTCTTTGGATATATACTTCTTGATGATTTTTAAATTAATTTCTCAATAGTGCGAAAGTTTGACATATTTTCTGATTAATTTTAAATTGTAAAAGTATAAAAGTGATAAGCCTAATTATTGAAGGGATTTGGAATCGAATAGCGTTTTTCATTTTTGGTAAATAAAATACTTGTATAACCTTGTTGAGATATAATAATTTCTCAAATGATTGCAGGTTTTTCTCCCTTCCCTTGCTATTGCTTCCAAAAATTCTATTCAAAATGCTAATTATGACAGTATTTTATTTGTTTGCAGTATTCTTAAATTGCTTGTATCAAAAAAAGGATAACGCCATTCGATTATATAGTTTCTGAATAAAGATATCTGCTAATCTTATGCGTTTTTGAGAAAAAAAAATGAATTTAGAAATGTATCAGAAAGGAGCTTCTTTGAATTTAAGAATGAATTTGGATTTGAAATCTATAATAAAATGATATAGAAATATATTTATAAATCCTCTTTTATTAAACAGCTTCAAAATTAACGATGTTTTTAGCTTTCTTTCTTTTTTCTTTTATTCTAAGCCATATTAATTTTTTAATGAATCTTTATTCGAATGTTAAAAACCTAAGAATCTAAGTAATCATTAACGTTGTTAATGTGTATTTGCTGTAAAATGTACTGTAAAATCATTCCATAGATATGTATGCAGTATTCTTTAAAGGAATCTTAGTTATATGATAAAAATATGAATTTTTTTGAAATCGTAGAAATTTTAAAGGGCCAAAACGGGCCGGGCCGGGCCGGGCCGGGCCTGTTTTCGCTGGTTTTTGTACGGGCCGGGCCGGGCCTAAAATATAAAAAATTAAACGGGCCGGGCCGGGCCCGGGCCGAACTTTTGAGTTTTGCAACGGGCCGGGCCGGGCCGAAATAACTTTCCTACGGGCCGGGCCGGGCCGGGCCTGGAAATTCCGGCCCGTGCAGACCTCTAGTGCCATGAAACTTTTTGATGCTATTGAAGTTTACACTAACACGGATACTACAAAAAATAAAGTTTGGACCATGGTTATTTTATTTACAGGAATCATCAAATTTTTTTATTACACTACGGTCTATGGCGAAAAATCCTTTCAAATGAATTTTAAATATGTTACACCCTGTCAAACACATACTAATTTATATGCATCTACGAAGTGCATTAAAATATGCTTTTTGTAAAGTATGCAGTGAAAAGAACAATTATTCTTCATTTACACACCCACATATAAGTATTCCATAACATAATAATAAAGCGGGAAATTGTTTGCGACATATTTTAATTTTGGTACACGATTTGATGTGTAATCAAATTGATATACTGCGCTCAGGCTTAATAGGATTTATTTCATGCATAATATGAAGTGCATAGCATTTACAAGGACACACGAAAGATTTCGAAAGGCATATTTAATTCGAAATACCGTATATTAGGGATAATGACTGTTGGATGGATGAAATACATTTTTAATTATGATATATGATTTAAGTTTCACTAACTGTAGGAATTTTATATGGTGTGTATAAACGGTAATAATTACACAATTTAGATATACAGGGTTACACAAAAGATCTTGGAAAGGTTACTGAATATGAGCATCATTTACTTAGAGGTTTTTTTTTAATATGTTATGCATTTTTACGTTGAACTGCATTCAGTTTATTAGAAATATTTGTAGAATACAGAAAAAACGATATGCAGGATCACGCAAAGAACTGGGTACACGGTCGCGTTTGGATGATAATTTCTGGAAATGTGATTTAAATAGTTTAAATTTTTTTTGTCTGTTTGAACTAGTTTTTAGCAAAATGCTTTCGTGTATTAAAGGTACTAGGTAAACTACAGGGCTGAACAAAAGTATTCAAACATATATGGTACCATCTAATAGTATAACTTGCTCAAAGGAAAATTTTAGACTTTTAAGAATGCTTTTACTAAAATAAATTTCTTCGTCATATACACATCAACCGACAGATCAAATACAGGACTGATCAAAAGCATTGGAGTATATATTTGGCTATGGACAGTAATACCTTATTTCCCTGGATAACGAAGTATTGTTGAAGATTTTAGGAAATGTTGGAAAGTGTTTCATAATTTGTGCTTAACGCATGATTTTTCTTACTTGTTTTATCATGACTTGTATTTGTTTGATAAAGCTCAACCGATTACCAATTTTCGATAGCCCCCATCCACGGATAATTAATTTTTTGTCACTATCCCGTTACTCTTCTATATAGATTCAATACTGTTAGCACTTTGTTCAACATCTAAGGTATTGTGCATAAAATAGACTATCCATATGGTTCCTCTGACTTTTGCAAGTAAACTTGAATACCCTGCAATCTAAGTTTCACAATTATATTTTTAAATAATTATATGCAAAATAGTTTACTTTGGTAGGCTGCAGAAGTATAAATACCAGTGTGAAAATTTGAGCAAGCGTAATCATCTGAATATCGTACAGTGGGTTTAGTTAAATACCTTTTCAGCATTTCAAAGGGCGATACAGTGACACTTTCATTCAACGAGTAACATGCTCTAAAATATTCGAGTAAATTACAAACCGCTAAGCAATGTGTTTTTGAAAAATTTTAAGTATTTGATTAACGTGCACGTTGGAATTCATGGTATCCCATTTAGTTCGCGTTTTTTTAATAGATTGTGAAAATGTAATTATTCAAATATTTTAAATGATTGGGATATTCTACGCATCATTTGTCTTTCCGTGTACTTGTAATCATCCAGTTTTCTCTCTTTAAGGGGGCACGAGACATAAAAATCTTAAAATTTTCTTTAAAAAATATTATTGCATTAAAATTTTCTGTGGATTTTTTCTGCTTAGAATGATGTTTCAATCATGTTTCTATCTTAATTCGAACAGAAAATCTTTCAAGCACTTGTTATCATAGAAAAGATTTCTTGTAAAAATGCGTTTTTCTTCAAGACGAGTTTTTTTTCCCATTTCTCCTATTTAAATTGGTATAAGCCAAGAACATACAAAAATAAAATATTCAAACTTGGAACATGTGTTTTTCAATTGCTTTACTTTAATTTTAATTGAGAAAATAAAAAAAAAACATTTACTTTTGAAAATATGAATTTTTTTCTTTAAGTTACATATTTTTTAAATTTTTTACTGTATTTTTTTAAAATTTAAATCAATATATTTTTTAAATGCTGAATCAAAATAGAAGCTTATATATTTCTGATTACTTAAATAAAACAAAATTTTAATTCTACAAATAATATTTTGAAATATAATCATTTCAAATTACTCCACTTTTTTAATGAATTTTTAATTTTATAAAAAAAATACATAAGAAGTTTTATTATAAATATTTCTTTTACAAATAATATGGTTAACAATAACAACAAAATTTTAATTTAATAAATAAGATATATTTTAAATGGCACCCGGACCCTCTTAAGTTGAATTTTTAAGATAAGTAAAATTGTTTTCAATTTTGTAGTCGAGGTATTATTAATTTAAATATTTAGATTTCTGCCCATCCTACTACAGTCCTGCTTAATGCTTACTTTTCCCCTTCTCTCAGAATCATCTCGACTTTCTTGCATGTGGCCTCGAGAGGCCTATTATACTTTGTGCAGTCTTTTTAGCTTTAATCAATAAAAAATGTATGTTTTTAGTATAATGTTAAAAAACTAATTTACATTATAAATACATTTAAGAACATTTAGCATATGCAAGAATGAATTTTATTTGAGAAATTAATTTTTAAAATTTTGTTGTCAGTTGCAATATTGCAGAACTCATTTATAGTATCCTATCATGGATGCCCTTAAATAAAAACTTATCTATTGCCTTTTTTCTTTTGAAAATATTTGCACGCAAAAAATTTACTAAACACTACTTGATATACTCAACGAAACGCCATGATAATGGTCATAATGTCACTGTATACAGCAATTAATTATTTTGCTTTTCAAGCATAACAGCTATTTTTGAATATCGTTTACGTAATAAGCACTGTTTTGAAAGCAATAACAAAAATAATTCTTAACATTTAGGAAAAAATTTTTGGACTTATACGGAGTTTATAATCATATAATGTCAATTGTGAAAATTGTATTGTTTTCTTAGAAATGTAAAACTATTCCTTAAAATTTTAGGGAAAATTTTGTGTATATTGACGGACTATTTTTACAGTGTGTGTAAAAATATTGTGCAGCAATATGTATAAATGATTTCAGAAACTTGAATTGAAACCATGTGTTCACGTTCTGGGCAAAAATTTTACAGATTTTATTATTTTTAGGATTCTGTACCTAAAGTCTCTACCTAAAAAGTAAAAAGGGAACCATTTATAAGAACACTCCTGTGTCTGTCAGTCAGTCTGTTACTGCCATTTTACTCGTAAACTATGGAACGTTGGAAGCTCAAATTTGCGGAATTAAAGAAGACTACTGACTCACATATGTTTATATTTTCAAACATTCACAAATTTATTTAGGGAAAATTTAGAGGGCTAATTAAATTACTCGAAAAAAATATTTTCTTTGTATATTGTATAGATATCATTTATAAGAGCACTCCTGTGTTTGTCAGTCAGTATGTCACAGCCACTTTACTCGTAAACTATGGAACGTTGGAAGCTCAAATTTGGGGAATCAATGAAGACTATTGACTCACATATGTTTATATTTTCAAACATTCACAAATTTATTTAGGGAAAATGTAGAGGGGCTAATTAAATTACTCGAAAAAAATCTTTTCTTTGTATATTGTGTAGATATCATGGGAAAGCTTTCATAACACTAAACTCAAAAATATTTTTCTTTTAATTTGTCGCATTATATTTTCAGAGGTATCATCGAATCTGTAGTGCAAAAATATGTTCCTTCTATCTATTTCCGAATATACTGAAACTGAAACTATGAAAAAAATACAGGTAGTAGACGTTAACTTAAACATTGTTGGAAAAGTATACTGAGAAAGATGAAAAGAAAGAAAGTTGGAATATCATTGAGGGTTTTCATCAGATTCGGAATTTAATGCGCCCAAACGCAGCCTGTAATTTTATTTTTTTTTTCTATCGGCAACATCGGTAATAAAGATCTGCTTGAATTATCGTCATTCAAATTTTCTTACCTCTGCGTGCGATAGATTTTCCAAGCCATCAGGCCCACAGACACACATTCATATACACAAACATAAACTATTTATTTAATTAGTATAGATACATAACTACTTCGTAACATTTATATAATATAAAAATATGACGCATAATAGTAAATTTGAAGGATAGCTCACATATGTCGCGCATAGATGTTATAAAATAAAAAAATACGTGCGTAAATTTTACTTGAGAATAACACATAAAATGTTTACATTAAAACATATTTAAAATGAATTATTGTTTTTTAAATTAACTGTAAAAATACTTAAATGCAAAAAAAAAAAAAAAAAAAAAAAAAAAAATGGCAAGAAAATATAAGAAAACAGTGAAGATTTAAAAAATACAACGAAATAATTTTAAAAAATTCAACATCTCATTTTTACTGTATGTCTAATTAACTAAATGATGTGAAAAGAATTTGTATATAATAAAAAATGTTAATTATCAGAGAAAAAGATAATGCATTTTGATCTTTTTAACAGCCTAAATTAGCGGAAAGATCACGGTTGAATGATACATTGATTTTTTTAATTAATTGAAACCTTTATTTTTTCCTTAAAAAAACAAAATTCTTTATAAAAAAAAGGAGATCTTTTAATTCCGCAAAAATAAAGCAATTTGTGGTAAAATGTTCTTAACAATTTAAACTTTATAGGATAATTTTATAATTAAATTTTATTATGTATCTGTTTTACATGAGTAATTAAACTACAGCTGAAAAGTTATAAACTATCATCAAAAACGTGAAAAGGGAGAATGTCGATTTGTTACTTGAGTTATACTTTAAAGTTAATTAACGAAATAAACGTTTCCGATTAAGTTAATTATGAACAAACAAAAATGATAAATTTATATAAGCTAAATTGACACATATATCCTAATTTTGTGCATTTAACCTCTTTGATTCGCTTATTAGTCGTCATCAATAATTTCGATTGCAGAACACGGCAGAATTTTGCTAGGGATGAGAAGGTGATATGATACTAAGTTGCGGATATCGAACCGTGTCCCTGACGATAGAAGAAAGAGATTTATATAACTAGTCCACGCTTGTTCTTATAAACTCATAAAAATATACGAACATCTTCAAACGAATTTGAGATTCTTACAGTGTGAATAACTGTCCATTTGAATTTTTTTAAATATCTACACTATCATATAAAAGTTTTATGCAGAAATTACACTGAAACTCGTATTGCGACTGCATAACAAAAGCTCTTTGTTATACAAATCGAATATTTCCAACTGAGCGAAAAATTGCCCAGGCTGGGAATCGAACCCAGGAACTTGGCTTACAAGGCCAACGCTTTACCTGTTGAGCGAACTTGGGATTTTTCGCCCAAATAACCTTATTGGTCATTACATCTGAGATGTCATTTAGACAGCTCGGCAGAATAAACCGCAGGTAATGGTACTCTATATAAAGATGGGTAGGTAAATATACTATTATTTTAACACAATTGAACTGATTGGTAAATTTATCATACGAACTGAATAACAGACCAGATGTAATGACAAATACGGTTATCTGAGCGAGGAATCCCAGCCGGCTATCGCCCAATTAGCTTAAAAGGTAAAGAATTGACCTTGTAAGCCAAGTATCTGGGTTTGATTCCCAGCCTGGGCAATTTTTTGCTCAGTTGGAAATATTCAATTCGTTTGATAAATTTACCAATCAGTTTGATTGTGTTAAAATAATAGTATAGCTCTTTTTTATATCACGATAGTTAAAAGCGATCGGAAAAGAGAAGGCCATCTTCAAACTTGATTTGATTTGATACTCTAAGAGGGACTGCTCAGAGCAAAATCTAGTCTGTAGAGCATATATCCCTCCCGGTCACCTTTATTAACGTTTAAAAAACGTACAATGAAAAAGTCATATTGTTTAGCCGGAGCTGTACTAGCCGTTAAACGCGATAAGGATTTAGGTTTCAAAATTAGTTGTCTCAAAATAATAATAAAAAACAGTAATTGCAACATATGGTCCATGACCAGATCACCGATGGGGCGGCTCTGCCGAGGAAGAACCCACAACGCGACAAGCGGTAGAGATTGAGAAGAATATTTGCACTGGGATTTGAAGCTGGTTGCTACCAGGAAAGGTTTGATAGATCTCTCAGAAAAAATATGTATTTTAATTAATTTTCTATTAAGGAGTTGTCTATGTACGATATTGCGAAGCCATTCCCCGGGAGGATTGGAGGCTTCTTAACCCCTTAAATAGTCTTCTCGAAAGGCGTTCGGGCAAGACGAATTTGCTCATTTCATCATTTAAAGCTTTTTAGCACCACTTTTATTTTAAAGAAAAATTTTATACTATTGAAAGGCCGAAATGTTATGAGTAAATTTTACGAATATTTTATTTGAATAATAGTGGTGTGAGTCCGTTATCTTCAATTTATTGAACGGGAAGGAAATAACCAGTTAAGTGGTTAATATGTCAATGTACTAGTAACGGGCAGTTGACATAATAATAGGAAGGGGATGCCTGTGCGCCACACTTGCAAAAGAATGTAACTGCACATTTAAATTTCTGAAAAGTTCGAGAGGGACCATGTATTGTCAGAAATGCTGATAATGTTCTTCAACTCAAAATCTTCAAACTTAAAATCATTATTTTTAATCATATAAACTGTTTATAAAATAGTCATTAAAATAAAATTTTATTACTTAAAATGTTAGATGTGCTTAAATATTGAGATAAATAAGGAAAAATATCATTTTTTGAAAATAGAGAGTTCTTTCATCAATCATTTTACAAATTTTTAGTAACAAAATATTTCAATTTTTCTGCCAAATTATTTTAACACATCGTTATTTAAAATAAAAATGAAAAATTACTTTCCATATTTCTTTTAATTAAAAATTACCCAAAGGCAGTCGAATAAAAAATTTTGTTTGAAGTTATATAAAAATTAATCCGTCCGTATCTTATTTCGATGAAAGCTAAGCACTTCCTCTACTTTTAGAAAAAAAAAATAATGACACAATGATTACGCATTACGCTTTAAAGAAACAAACTCAAATTTCTTTTATAATTTTCTAGTTTGTGTAACTTAATTATAACTAAAATAATAAAATTTAAGGTCTTCAAATTTTTTTTTAAAAATATTAAAAATGTTAGACACAATTATTGATAATATGTAGTCAAATAAAAAGATTAAAATTTTAGAAATGAAACCTTTTTTCAGCATATTTGATAACTAAAATAAATATTAGTATTAGTAAAATATATATTTTCAACAAAATTTTTTTGTAATATTTGATATTCGGTTATTATTCAGTTTTCAAATGAATCAGAAGTTACAGTTATGAAATATTTCACCATCAATCTTCACAGATCAAACGTAGGTTGGATTACTTTAACTGGACCCAAAATTTTGCTTAAAGTCAGTTCGAAATCCGAACGAAACAAAACAAAACAAAACAAAACAAATATACCCCTTACACACACACACAGCCGTTTGTCTAAGAAACCGCCCAAAAGATGTTGGTTTACATGGATACTTTAATGGTACCATCGGACCATAAAGGATTAAAATTTCAGTCATAGATTAAGAAACAGAAAATATTAAAAGTTGCTCAATTGAGATTTCACTTAATACTGATTTTAATGTCTCTGTGGATTAAATTTCTGGCCATTATTAATTTTTGAGATACAATTTTGATGTGAAAATATAACGATTGCTTTATCAATCATTAAAGTTTATTTGGGAATTCATTAATTAATGTTACCATCGGATCATAAAAGATTAAAATTTCAGTCATAGAACAAAAAAAAGGAAATATTAAAATACGATAAATTAAGATTTCACTTACTTTTCTCTACTGATTTTCTTGTCTCTGGGGATGATGATCTCTGTGTGTTTGATGTGAAAATATAACGATTGCTCTATAATTCCTTAAAGTTTATTGTTAATTCATTAATGTTACCATCGGATCATAAAAGATTAAAATTTTAGTCATAGAATAAAAAAAGGAGCTATTAAAAAACGATCAATTAAAATTTCACTTACTTTTCCCCCACTGATTTTCTTGTCTCTGTGGATTAAATTTCTGGCCATTATTAATTTTTAAGATACAATTTCGATGTGAAAATATAACGATTGCTTTATCATTCCTTAAAGTTCATTGTTAATTCATTAATGTTACCATCAGGTCATAAAGGATTAAAATTTCAGTCATAGAATTATAAAAAAAGAAAATATTAAAAGACGATCAATTAAGATTTCACTTACTTTTCCCTACTAATTTTCTTGTCTCTGTGGATTAAATTTCTGGCCATTATTGATTTTTAAGGTACAATTTTTATGTGAAAATATAACGACTGCTTTATCATTCCTTAACATTAATTGGGAATTCCTTAATGCTACAATTTAATGGGTGGGGCTAGTTGAGCCCAAACCAATTGGTAGGCCTTCCCGCTCAATGAATCTGTTACAATTTGATTCCAGACATTTTTGCCAAGCATCTCGGGGCATCAAATAGTTTCTATACATAATCCTCTTCGATATGCCCTGGACAAATAGTTCTAAATCGTATTATTTACTTTAAAATCCCCATTTTCCCCCATTAACCTTTCGAATATTTTTTTCTGTTTGTGACTAAACGTTAGAGTATTATGACATTTACATTGAATTATAGTTAAAAAATATGCATGTGATTGTGTAATTCATATTGAATATTAAAAATAATAATTATGTCAATGCATTTAAAGACTACATTTAAATTTTGTATTTATTTTCAGAATACATTTAATAAAAAAAAAACATTGTTTTAAACACCACTTTATAAGATTATATTCTATCTGTCTAAAAAGTATAATTATAAGACATGAGCTTCAAATTTATTTTTCCGTCGAGAGCAATAATTCTTGTCACTTGAATGAAGTAACTAGGCCTTTGAGAATTAAATTTTTGAAGATTATTATCTTTCAAGATGAATTATTAATTTAAAAAATAGTAAAGTTGTTTATTATTATCTAACATTATAAGATAAAGATTTTGAATACTCCTTTATACTACAAGAATATCAAACTGCTACTAAAATGTGATTCCTTATTGATACGTAAATTAGTTTTTAACCGAATTGTTTATGAATAGTATCTCTTTTTTATGTAAAAGGAAAAGAAAAAAAATTAAAAATCAATCTACAGAATACATAAATGTAATTTTTATTTTAAAAAACCTTATTTCATTTTACACAGTTAACTTTTTCAAATTTAAATACATTTAATTAAAGCATAGAATTTACCAAAAGCTAAAAAGCTTTTGGCTTTATATTATTATGGAAGTATTAGAGCAAATTCAAACAAACGTGATTCATTTAAGATTGTAATTCAATGTATCTATCCTTATGTAAGTACACTGTTATTCAAAGTATCTATCCTTATAAAAGTACACAACCTTAATATAAATATAAATAAATGCTAATACTTCATTAAAGTTATACTACCTGCATATATTTCTATCAGTGGTTTCAAAATCTGCATAAATACAATATTTATGTTTTTTTAGAAATTAGAAAAAATTACACGCAAATTCTAGCTATTTAAGAATATTTATGTATCCGCTATATTTCTGAACTTTTTAAATATATGGGTAGTTAATCAGTTATTTATTTTATAAAAATGTTTAAAAAACTTTTTCAACTGATTTATAGTTTAAGACTACCTCTATTTTCCAACTATAAATGATACAAAATAATTTAATAATCATATCGTTCTAGATATTTTGTAAATTAAATGTAATTAACTTACATTTGCATCTTAACTTGTAACCCTTTCTTTTTGTTGGTGCCGCATTCGCAAGTCATACACCGGAGACAAAAGTTGCAGTACAGCTGAATGTTTCTCCCAATTTCGTTATTTTTTTAACAGGTTTGCTCTAATTTGAGTAACAGAAAAAATAGTACAAATTCTCCAAGTAAAGAAAAATGTTAATTCTGTATTTAAAGGACTAAATAGAAATTTTCTTATTATTAAAATTGGTGCCAGACTCATTGGAAATCCCAAATAGTGTACGAAACTTTCGAATGCGAATCTATCGCTGCTTACACGCTGCATTATATCCTTAAATTGTTTTTGTATTTTTATTTTGTATTTCTGAATATTTATAAGAGGTATAATTCTTATTTATATGGTGGTGACTTTTATTCAGAACCTATTGAATCAGATTATGGTGGTGATGACGTAAGACACGGCCAACTTCCTTGGGGGTCTAAGAAGCTCTAGTTTGTTAGGATGGCATTCATGACATCTATAACGTGATTCAACGCCGACCCAATCATTTCATGACATCATATCACGTGATTCAACGCCGAATCAATCGTCATAGGCGACTCTTGTTTGCAATGTCCCTTGCTAGGACAACTTTTTCGCGGAATCGGGTCGATGTAGAACTTCTATAATAGAGACTGACGCAAATCTACTTTGTTTCGGATTATTTTTACCCAGTTCAGCATGAACCTACTGTGCCGGAGTGTAATCCTAGAAAGTTCCGAAGGTTACGGCCGGAGGTGGGATCGCCAAATGGTGGAAATTAGCTCGCACGCTGCATTATATCGACTGGGTACCAATTCGCTTGCCAAATCCGAAAGAATTTGTCAGCTCCTATTATAGAAGCCTTAGGTCGAAGGAGATCAAAATATCTGACGTCATGAACTCCAATCTCAGACTATTATTTCAATTGCTTTATTTATTACTTAATTTATTGTTATTTAATATGATTTTACTCAAATAATAAAAATGCAAATATCTATTAAAATTTTTCTTCCCTTTTATAGGATTTAAATTTTTTTTAGCTACTAAATGGGACTAGCTATTAAATTAAACTAAATATACTGAATTCAAAGAAAATTCCACAGCGATAAATAAAAAATTTAAAACGAATTGCATATTTTTATCTAAAACAGTTATACAAAATTTATAATAATTAAATACTTTTTAATAAATACGAGCATGTGATTCATTTCCAGTTTCCATACTTGAATTATGTTTTTATAATGGAAGTTAATCTTTTCTTCTATATTTTAATTCATGAATTTAGTTACTTAAAAAATAGATAAATGATTTTAAAGGTATTTTGAAACGTAAATTAAGAATTCGGGGGTAAATTATAAACTGAATTTTATGTTTAAAGTAGTTATATACAATTACATGAAACAAGCGAAAATAATTATGAATTCAAAATTAAATTCCACTTATTAGATTGTATATTTCCCAAAATCAGTCGATTAAATCCAATTTTTAACGATTCCATTTGTTTCTAAATTTAAATATTTAAATTAATTACACTGTTTAAATTTAAATATTTAAATTAATTACACTGTTTAAATTTAAATATTTAAATTATTTTTGGCCATTTTGAGAGCTGAAATTTTGTAATATAATTTTGCGTAAATTGCTTTAAAACAACGGAAATTCATTTTTTTTTTTTACTAAATTTATGCATAAGAAATAATTTAATTTTATTAGAATATTTACATATATATAATTTACTATTATTAGATAATTTCTAATAAATTATAGTTTAATATAGCAAAAACTTGAAGTTATATATTTCGGATGCTAAAGTTGAAGAAGATGATTTTAAAATCAGTTTTAATAATTGATTAATTTTTTTTCTATTATTATAATATTGGAGCTAACTATTTATTTATAAAGATCACAAAAATTGCTTCTGTATTAATATTTGCCAGCTTATGATTCTTCAAAACTGTCTGTGTGAATTGATAAAATTATAATCTGCATTTTATGAACAAATATATAAATATAATCTTCTTCAGATGATTTAAATTATTTATAGATTTAGAGTAACATTATTTAGCTACAATATTTCGGCATAATACTCCTAAAACTTTCAATGAGTCCATCAAACTCAATCGTATGTTAGGTAGACGTACTTTTACACATTGGCATAACATTTTTCTTAAAGCAAGAAGGGACAAATAATGTGATGCAGGAGTTATTCACAAACAATTCCCATATCTCTTATAATACATAATACTCATAAAATCACCCATAACACATAATACTCATAAAATATTTATAGAGACATTTTAATGAGCTTTAAAAATTATTTGACAAAACGTGTTGTAAAAATCTGTTTCATAATGCATATTATTTCTTAATATATTAAATAGCAAATATCACTCACCTTCAAGAAAAATAACATATATCAACAAAAGTAAAATTTCAGAGATTAAGGGATTCATTAAAAGAAGATTCACGTGATTTCATTATCACGTGAAATTATAGCACTTAGCTCTTCGCGCAGCAGTAAAAATCTAGATAAATTCATAAAGTTGTGCAGAATGATGTTTGTAGATGATGTTTGGAGGCTTTAATTATTTTACCTCCCCAAACAGTTTGCCCTCTTTCTGCAATTACGAATGGACATATATCATTATAAAGAGATTTTCGGGATAACTACCCTAATGAAACTTATGTTATAGTAGGACGCACCTATGATGTACATATATTATTGGAATAGAATGCAAAATGAATCTTTGCGAGTTATGAAGTTTTTATTGTGAGTGCGCAATGTATCTATTTTAAGTTCATACGTAAATACCACAAAATGGTTGGGACAATACTAGCAAATTATTGGTTAATTGTTGTCACAAGTAAGCTGATAATGAGAAGTGTTCAACTTACGGTACCATTTGCAGCTAATTCGTATGGAAACAAAGGTCCAATAACGGTGAAACTATCATCTGCATTGTTTCATTGGACTGTTTAAAAGAACTGCTAGAGTAATTTGTCATTCCCGATCCTCTTGATTCCGGTCTTTAAAACTGTACTCAGCCGAGAAACACGATGGAGACTGGCATTTTCATAAATTTAAATAACAGAGAAACTGGGCTTAGGACCTTTCCTGACAGGGATATTCAAATCGCAAGCAAGAGGCATGGACTTATTAAAATTTTTTGAAGATTAGGCTCTAGCTTCCCAATGGCAGATTCCCCATGTGATATTAGATAACACGGGATGCCTTGTGTACACGCCGATCTTGTGTACACCCCGTCGAAAACTTGCTTCAACAAGTGCGCGTTCAGATCTCCGTGGCCGAGTGGTCAAGACACCAAGACGCTAATCGCTTGCGAGGGTAGGTTGTGGTTTCGAATCCGACTGGCTTTGTTGCACGCATTCTTTGTGTGGAGCTCCCGTCTGTATTTGCTTTGTGTTATAAAATTGTGAAATCCCCCTTGTTGTAAAATTCCCTTGAGCTATCTTGTACTTGTATATTGACGATGACTTACAAGCAGGCTTTCATGTCGAGCATACAAGTCAGATGTATGAGTTAAATAAATAAATAAGTGCGCGCTTGTCTGGAAAAGAAAAATTTATCACGCGACAAGAGAATGGAAGAGTGAGGTAACAGACAGGCTTCCTAACGCTCTTATTCACCAACTACTTCGACCCCGAGTTACATCGAAAACCTCGGTCGAACGCTCAAACAGTATTCATCTTTAATCCTGATTGAACGTCTCCTTGATGATGTCCAATCAAATGTTATCATGACTTTCATTTGAGCGTTCGACCGAGTTTTCCTAGGTTGAGGTAGATGGTGAATAAGAGCATAAGTTAAGTTTAAGAGATAGTTTGGTGTTCAAGTATATTTTTGAGCTTATTCTTAAGAAATGGTAAACGCAGCAAATTACATTTATCTCTGTACTTTAACCTTTTCAAAAGCTTACATTGATGGATCCAACATATGTGATAATTGAATAGAAATACAGAAAATACCCATGGTAAAATGTACATTGATTATCCATAAAATTTCTTGGATAAAAAGCATTGAAAAAAATCTCCTGATGCAATAATATTGATATCATATTCCCGCATAAATAGTACTTAAAAATAAACACGGGCATAGAAATAAAAATATGATAATATATAAAATAAAAAATTACAATGTAATAATGCATAGTAAAATAGGATTAAAAAACGATTATCACCTCATCGATCTTAAGTTTAAATTATTGAAAATAATGAGAAAGGAAGTATTAGGCAAAAATACAAGTTTATTAACGATGTCAGAAGATAACATGATATACACAGATATATTCTTAAGACATTAAACTGAAGAAAACAAGTTTTGGATAACATATTTTGGGGGGATCTTTTACGATAATTAAAAGCATTTTCTTATAAGCAAAAGCTATTTTTTTGTAATATATACATATATATATATATATATATGTATACATATATAAAATTTGAAAAAATTGAAATTTCTTGGTATTTGATGCTAGTTACCTAAAATGTTTCATTAAGTATTATAATATTAAGTGTAAAATTAAATTGTAACAAGTTTTTACTTTGTACTTGCAAACTAAAAATGTTTGCAAAATATTAATCCCTTTAGACAAGTGTAAACATTATAATACTGAAGTAATTTTCAGGTTTCTAAGAAAGATATATACTTTTTAATTATTATAAAATAATGTAAGAAACTTAGATTGATTTACTGATACGCCTACATTCTGATTCTTATGTTTAATCTCGAGGACAACTATATTGTTTGACGAATGAGTTGACGCCAATAACTGTACAGATTGCCAAATTCTGCGGATGTAATGAACGGACAGGTAATATTTAAAGAATATGCTGGAATCGAGGTTTACACATGAAGATGGACTATATGTTTTTTTATAGTAATAGTTGCAGAAAATTTTGCAACCAAGTAAATGCGAAGGGACATTATGTATTTTTGGAAATTACTGCCAGTTTATGTATTTGATAACATGTTTCTTAAATTTTAATGTGATTTATATAGAGAAAACTATAACAACATTGCATTAGAACATTCTTGAAACGCTTGAAAAATAAAAGAGGATAAAAAAATAACTTCTCTTTGACCTTATTTGTAATTAATTGAAAATGACGAAGAAGGAATATTTATGTGATAAAAAAATAAAATTAAGACAGAAAAAATGATGCAGTCTGATATTCTTAACAAATTAAATTTAAGAAAAGATCGCGGGTTAAAGATATTTTGATTTTTTGCAAAATAATTAGAAATATTTTTTTCATTAGAGTAAAGAAATTCTTTACATCAAGAACTGTTAATTACAAAAAAATAGTCATTTGTGGAAAAAATGGTGTCACTGCTTTAAGATCTAGAAAAATAAGTGTAAAAAATTAAAAAAAATTGCTTACTATATCAAAGTAAAAATGCAATAACAGCTTATTGATCACTTTAATATTTAAATAAATTAAATAAATATAAATAAATATATTTGATAATATATATTATAATAAATATATTTAATAATAATATATTATAAATATAAATAAATTAAATAAATATAAATAAATATATTTAAATAAATATATTTTATTGATAGCTGACCTGCGCGTTACTATTTTTAATACGATAAGTTAAAATCATTAAATTACCTAAATTAAACAAAAATAATTATTGTAAATAAATAAATGTTCAAACTGTATAGCTATTTTTTGTGACAATAGCATAGGAAATTGCTGAGTATAACTATACGAGGGCGGTTCAACAAGTACCCGTGTTTGAAGACAAAGGACGTTCCTCGGGGAAGTTGCTGTTATCATCGTGTGCTGTCATCTATAAAACGACATCTATAAAATTTTCAGACCGATTGATAGGTTAGTTTGGATTTGGCAGCCATTCGAGTAAGACGTGTTTCGTGATTTTCGCTAAGCAGGATATCGTTCGGTAATCCGCTTTTTGTGTTTGGATGGGGAAAAAATGCGAGGAGATAAAAGCAAAGTTGGATGCTGTTTATGGGGACACGTCGCCATCTATGACCACAGTTAGATATTGGTTTAGCGAATTTAGAGGTGGGCGAACTTCCGTTTTCGATGAGGAGCGACCAGATGTGGTTACCGAGGAAATAATTGAAAAAGTATACCGACATGATTCTCGCTGATCGACGAACGAAGGTGCGCGAAGTAGCAGAGGCCGTAGGCGTGTCGACCGGAACGGCAATTCATATTTTACATGACAAGTTGGGGATGAAAAAATTGTTGGCCCGATGGGTGCCGCGATCACGATAGCGCACCAACACATTCATCTGAAGTTGTCGCCGCCAAACTGCATGACTTGTGTTATGAATTGCTGCTGCACTCCCCTATTCACCCGATCTGGCTCCCTGCGACTTTTTCTTGTTCCCTAACATGAAGAAATGGCTCGCGGGAAAAAATTTAGCTCAAACGAGGAAGTCATCGCCGAGATAGGACAAATCCTATTGTTTGGAGGGGTTAGAAAAATGGCTGGAAAGTTTAGAGAAGTGTATCTTTCTAAAAGGGGACTATGTTGAAAAAAAAATGAAAAAAACGGTGTCTTCATTTCTAACACGGGTACTTTTTGAATCGCCCTCGTATTTTAAAAAATTAAATAACTGTCTTTTATAGGATTTATATAACCATTTATATTTCAAAGATAGCAAGCTATTCTGCATTTATCCCACATGTGAAGAAAAAACCAATTAGCCTTATATAACAAGATGCTTAGAAGTTAAATTTTTGCAATTTGAGGGTATTTTATAAGGAAATACAACTTATTCAATAAAATATTTAAATTAAATTATTATACTTATATTAAAGTAGAAATTTACTTGCTTTATGTAATGCATTAAAAAATGATGACATGGTCATTGGATATTCGAGAATTCTTGCAAAATATGAGTTTTAAGCGGTGAATACCATAATTCATCAAAGATTTAACCTAGAACTGTTATTGAAAAAATGGTGGAATAAATAGTGAAATAGAATAAATTCAAAATAAAATATTGAATTTCATGGGATAATTTTGTAAGTAAACTTTAGACAAGCTATTCAAGAGAGCTATTAATTGTTCAAAAATTTCCTAAGCTTCGCATACAAGAAAAGTGTGTGAACATTATTTAAACAAAAAACCAAATTTATTATTTAAAAGAGCTACCGTGTTCATTAATTTTGAAGCCCCACCAGTGGCCGAGAGGTTCGGACCTCTCAACTGGTAGACGGCAGGTGCTGGGTTCGAACCCAATCGCGGCTGTCGGCCTAACCGTTCGGAGTTTTCCGTGGTTTTCTTCGAACCTTGCGTAAATACGGGTTAGGTTCCCTTAGAAAGACCCCCCACGGAGGGCACTCCCCCTGGTCCTATATCCCATTAGCGTAGATAATCGGACGACAAAAATCAACCAACCAACCAACCAATCATTAATTTTGAAAATATAATTTAGAAGAGCTGTTAAGGATTTCGTTGTTGCTTATTCTCTGTGATATGCTTTATTTTTAGAGCTCTAATATTGTCTGTTTCACATTCGATACAAAATATAATTTTCCTAAGAGTACTTAAGCATGAAAACAATTTGGAAAATTTAAAACGATAAGTTTTCTAGTTCTATATCTTACTGGGCTCTTTCTTTTACTAATTATTAACTATATGGTAACTATACTTAATATTACATAAAAAACTAAAAAATAAATATTATTTTCTTTCGAAAAATAAGTCTACTGTTGTTTATAGTAGTTTACCTTAATTTCTGTTGTCAATATGATGGAAATTACAACAAATGGATTGGTTGAATGGGTATTTCAATGACCATAATTTGTTTATTCATACATATCATAGGCTTTTTACAGAATAACGGTGGCGATAGATCGTAAGTTTCGTATTAATTTTGTTAGCACTTTATATACGCTTACTGGATTATTTTCAGCAATTTTTACACTAATTTTAGAATTAGACCTTCCCCCCCTATCTATTGTTTGACATTCACTGACGTCGGCCTGAATTCGTTATTATGGTACATAATTAGATGAATATTTTCTTTAATCTGTAAATAGGATACTTTTTGAAAACACAGAAAATTTGCGATATATGTCGAGGTGTCATAGAAAGAAAAAACAATGAACAAGAGCTATGAAGCTAAAAGTTAAAATGACACATATTTTAAATCAAGCCTTTATTAAAAACCCCCTTTTTGTTTGTTTTTTTTAGTAACATGAAAACTTAAAAAATCAAGAAAAATATGTTTTACAATTCTATTATCACAAGTGAATTACATACTGTTCGAATTAAAAGCTCTTCATAAAGTAATTTATATTTAGAAGAATAATGCCGAAAGAAATATCACAACTGAAATCCAGATTTTTTTTTTTCCTTTTTTTATAAGTTAATATTTTTGTATAATTAAAAACTATAATTAAATATATCTGTAATATAACATCTGAAAAAAATTATCTGTAATAGAGTAAAGCTAGGTAAAGAGGGAAATTACCTTACATCAGTTCGATATTACTGTATTTAATACAATATTAAAAATAATTTTGAAACTGAAAATATTTTTTAATTAAATAATTCTTTTGAATAAGTTGGATAAATCATTACTTACATATTCCGTTAAATAATTTTAATGATACAAAATTCTAATTTAGTTTATTAAAGATATCCTAATTAAAGATTTTTAATTACATACATGTGTTGTGCACAAAATTTATTCAACATATATTAAATATATGCATTTAATATTATATATATATATTTTTAGTATATCATAGTTTAATTTTAACCTAAAATAAAAATCAAGTTCTTGTAAAAATATTTTTTTCCTGGTAATTAAACCATAAAGCGCAAAATCTATGGTAAAATTTCAATAAAAATTTAAAAATTAATAAATATATTGAATTTATTTATTTAGAAATAGGCAGATGGTATAAAGATATATTAGATAGAATGTAATTCATAATTTTAATTTTCTGTATTACATAGTTTTGTAAATAAATTTTAAACATATATGACTTTAGAAAAAAAAATTATTTTGATTTGGCTAGGTATCATACCTCAATATATTATCTTAAAATCGGCTTTAGATGGAACATCATCATATATTTTTTTAAAGTTCGGTAACATCTTTTATCTCAAAAACAATTTGAGCTTTTAAAAGTTTTAAGATGATCTACCCCTCCTTCCTCCCTTTAGAGTATTTAAATCTAAAAAAACTATTCATAATATTTTTTTCCGTGAAGAAAAAATAAATCTAATTTATTTTTTAAATGCTTATTACATTAATTGCATTATGTACTTTACATTTACAACTTGGAAAATGGCAATGTGTTATTAATCATTGTTTTATTAATTAATTTGATATTTTTATTTAAATATCATGTAACTGTTTATGAAGATTGCGAAGTGTACTTTAAATTAATTATGCTATCAGGAAAGAAAAACATAATACTCAAATCTTTTAATGAACTTTAAGAATATTTGCACAGCACAATTAATTAAATTATATTATTATTTAAAAATAAAATGTTAGCTTTTAATTTCTTGATAAATTATTTGCATACCAAACATAAAAGTAATAAGTTTGCGTTCAAAATATAATAAAAAAAATAATTATTAAATTTAAATATTAAGATTAAAATAAATTTTATAATTTCTCTGTTATTTAATGCTGGAATAAAAAAAGAGGATAATTTTGAAAAGATAAAAATCCATACGTGATCATTTTTCAAATTTTCATAATTAAATATTGAATTTATTCCTTTTTAATAAATTTTGCTACTCCTTATTTGAAATAAAATGTTTAAATTTGTTTTAAAATGTGTCTTTATCTGCAAATAGCTAGGCATTCAAAGAACAAGGAACTAATTTCCACTTCTGCAGTGAAACTACACATAATTAATTTAAATAAATATTAGATGTTTGTAAAACTTTTTTGCGAAAATTTAACAATTGCTATGTAGTATTTTTCAATCATATGACATTAAATAACTTTTAGAATCTTCTAATTCATGGGCTATATTCGTCTCAATAGGGATTTTTTAAGAAATGAAATTTTCTGAAATAAAAAACTGTTAACTATAACTTTAATATATACACTGATGTACGAAATTTAAGGACGAGTCCCAAAATGCAAATTTTCAAGGGATTTTCAAGCGATAGTTTTCACGCGAATATTCAAAAGGAAATAATAAAATTCGAGTAAGTACTATCCCTGCATAACAGCCAGATCATATAATATCTCATTCAGGTCACACATAGTCACAGTCACTACAGCGAAACAAAAATAGGAAATTTCATACGTCTCTTTTATAAGTCTCAAATGACTACTATGTGTGACTCCACTGACAGGTCATTGTTACTGCTGCTTTGTGGCGAGTCACTAGGTGACTTTACAATGTCCTTTCATTGAGACTCTCGTGTGACCTCTCATCTAGAGACTCAATTTCAAAGTCATTGTGAACGTTGCATTATGATAAATTGCCAAATAATGTCCCATTAAAGTCACATGGTTACTTTTCACCACTTTTCACAGTGGTTACTTCACAGTAGGGTCTCTGACACCATTCGACAAAGTCTTGAGACGGAATGTCACATATGACTTTAATGTTACATTATTTGATGATTAATCATAATGCAACATTCACAATGACTTTGAAATTGTGTCTCCAAATTACAGTCACATGAGAGTCCCGATAAAATGAAATTGTAAAGTCACCTGGTGACTTGACACAAAGCAGCAGTCGCAGTGACCTGTTAGTAGAGTCACATATAGTAGTCATTTGAGATTCATAAAGAAGACGTATGGAATTTCCTATTTTTTGTTTTGCCGGCGTGACTGTGACTCTTATGACCATAGGTGACCGGAATGAGATGTTATATGGACTAGCTGTTACGCTGTAATAGTAAATATTCGAATTATATTACTTCCTTTTGAATATTCGCGTGAAAAATATCGCTTGAAAATCCCCTGAAAATTTGCATTTTGGGACTCGTCCTTAAATTTTACACACCAGTGTGTATGTTTTACATGTTTAAGAAAGAGATCTTATTTACACATTTTAAATGATTTATTAGAACAAAATATTTCAATTTTGAACATATTTTCATTTTTACATGAATATTTAATATATATATATTACAAAGATTGAATATTATTTAGTTTTAATATCAAAAGAATTAAGTTGATTGAATTTTATATCTCTAACTAGAACAATGTTATTTCATTTTTATATAAAATTTTCTAAATCTAACAAGTTCAGTTAAATTTATAATACAATTGTGGAGGTATTTGTTTTTTCTCTATTTTTTGTTTTCATTACTTTTTTTGTCGTTTTATCATTTTTAAAGCATAATTTTTCGAAACATTACTTAAACATTACTATAATATTAAAAAAAACCACTGAAAATAATTAATTGGATTAATTGGTAACTATGCATAAAATATAAAATTAAAGAAAGCATTAAAAAATAAATAATGTTTCACGAAATTGCAGGGTTTGTATAAATGAAAAACAACTTGTTAAAATATGCTCTGAGGATGGCTTCGAGAAAAAATGCAAATCGAACGTACTAAGAAGTTTTAAATAAAATGTATAATTTTAACTTGTAAAATCTATATTTTTTTATTTTAGTCTTCTTTTCCGTAAAAAATTATTTGTTATCAAAATATTTTCTAATAATGGCCTACAAAAATGCAGGTCGAATGTACTAAGAAGTTTTAAATAAAATGTGTAATTTTAATTTGTAACATCTGTTTTATTATTTTAATCCTCTTTTCGGTAAAACATTATTTGTTATTAAAATATTTTCTGATGATGTCCTCGAGAAAAATGCAGGTCGAATGTACTAAGAAATTTTAATTAAAATGTGTAATTTTAACTTGTAAAATCTATTTTATTGTTTCAGTCCTCTTTAAAGTAAAACATTATTTGTTATCAAAATATTTTCTAATAATAGCCTCGAGAAAAATGCAGGTCGAATGTACAAAGAATTTTGAAATAAAATGCGTAATTTTAACTTATAACATCTATTTTATTGTTCTGGTTCCCTTTTCAGTAAAACATTATTTGTTATTTAAATATTTTCTGATTATCTCCTCGAGAAAAATGCAGGTCGAATGTACTGAGAAGTTATAAAATGTGTAACTTTAATTTGTAAGATCTATTTTATTATTTTAGTTCTCTTTTCGGTAAAACATTATTTTTAATCAAAATAATTTCTAATGATAACCTCAAAAAATGCAGATTGAATGTACTAAGACGTTTTACATAAAATGTGTAATTTTAATTTGTAACATCAATTTTATTACTTTAGTCCTCTTTTCAGTAAAAAATTGAGCTTTATAAAGTTCATAATATGTATTTTATTGACTACATGTAATTAAATTAATTAAATTAATTAATTAAATTTAATTAATTAAATTTTATAATAATTGATTATACTCTGTTCCTGCGCATTCAATTTTTTAAATTAAATGTTGTCATTGTTTGGATAGTATCTGTGCTCTAAATATAGCTCGGTAGTTAACTGTTTGCGTTGAATATACAACAAATTAACATTTTATTTGTTTTTGTGTACTTTATTACTTAATTGATTTTATATTCAATGTAAAGTTGACAAGCATATAATCTTTTAGTGAAAGAATCCTTCTATAAAACATAATATATAACAATCACATATATTTTTTGACGTCATCTTCTCTTTCAAGGCATATAGAAAACATGCAATGATGAATGGAGCATGATTTGAAAGGGTTTTGAATAAGGTTGAATAAATTTTTAGCATTAAGTTCGTATCAAAATTTTAAGCACAAGCAGACAATGTCGATTAAAAAAAAAATAATAATATAAGGTTGCAATAAATAGAATTTTTTAATTTTCGGATTCCGCAACTTAATTTAAATAAATGATATGAAAAGTATAAAAAAAGAGAGAGAGATAATTGTAAAAAGTTTAATTTAAAAAAACGTTCAAACATTACTGTATCAAAAGTTTATGCACAATGGCAAAATAAATAAACAAATAAATAAATAAAAAATAAATGATGAATCTATGATGAACATACATATCCATTTAATTTTTGCACCGTGATAGCGAATTTTAAATTATAAATGTATATGAGATAGAAGAAAGTTTTGGGATTTCTATATCCGGCTAGTTGTGAATGTATTAGGTTGAAAACTATAAGTAATATTTAGTGTAGCGTAGGAAATTTACCATTGTTTAGCAGCCTATTAAGTGAATTTTGTACTAATAATTTTATAAATCTATGCATATCTATTTAAAACGTGTCTCTTCTTCAAATTTTCTGTCATTCTGATTCATACAATGCTTCACATAAAACTGTGCGTTTTTAAAGTTTATTTTGAACTTCCTGTTTTTAATAGAAATACATTTATAAGTAAAATATTTTTTTTCTTTGCTTTTAGAAAAATATTAAAGATATTCGAATACTTATCGGCATAAAGAAAAAAACAACTAAACCGTTAACGAGTATAAAAATATATCAATATCATATAAAAAATTGCAGCTAGTCTTTTTAGTATATAAAGTGTTTTTAACAAAAGTATTAAGTAAAATTTATTATATATTAAAAAATATAATTAAAATAATATAATGTTCAATAAAAAAGATGGAATTATTAAACGAAATATTATGTGAGAGTTAAGAAAATTTATAATTTTCATACTGATAAGTGAATGAAATAATTATCCAAATTGTTAAATAATAAGTTATAAGCATAGATCTTAAATTTGTAACAACATTTAAAAACAAAATATTCGATTAGTGACCTTAACAAAATTATATACTAATTGAGTATAAATAAACCCTTCAAAGCTTTATTGACTGTATGTATAACTAATCGTTAATGAACAAAGTAACAGTAAGGAATTTTCGTGTAGAAAAAAAGTTAATTAGCAGTGAAAAAAGAAGATCAGAGATTCTGATGTCTTGAACAAATTATGTTGATGAGAATAAATAAGCTTGGATGAGCTTTAAATGTTTTTATAACGCAATAGGATTTTTTACTTTCTACGAAAAAAAGGAAATTCAGAATAAAAATATATCTCTAGAATAAAAAGGAAGCTCGGCCGACTAATATTAAATAAGTAAGAACTAGAATTATTCATATTCTTAGAATATTAAAAGCAAATATAGTGCTATAATATTTTAATTTCAAAATTAAACTATTTAAATGTAGCAAGGCTTTAATTCAAACTTTTTTATGAAATTTTCTAAAAATTATATTAAACGTGTTTTCAAATAAAAAAATATTTTTAAAAAATCTTTAAAATTATATTTAAAAATTCTACACTGACTTCACTCCGCTTTTCGAACAATAGTATGTAAGGTACCCTGGGGTAATAACGCCAGGCGGGGTAATAACGCCAAGTGCTTATATTTTGCATAATTATGAAATAATCAGGTAAATGACACCCATGTGCTCTGCGCAAAATGGTTTTGAGGCATATAAATCGCAAAAAACAGCTTCAAGTTAATTTGTTTCATTTTTAGGTCTTATTGTTTTTACAAACAGCTAAAATTAACGCTTGATCTAAAATTTGCGACATACGTTTTGTGATGTGAAGACTATCTTTTTATTCGGAAATGCTTTGTTAATTACATAAATTTGTAGTGCATTTCATGTACTTTTAAAATGTTGTTGAAGATTTTGGATATCTTCTCGAGATAATTTGTAATTTAAAATGTACTGCGCAATAACTATATCGGGGTAATAACGCCGATCCTTGACATTAATACCCCGGTTGATTCCCTACAGTGGCCGAGCTACATCCTAAATACCGATTCAAACAAACGCAGTTAAAACTGTGCGATGTTTCTCATATTTCTATTTAAGCGGTCCTTTCTAAGCAAAAAGAAGCTCACGGTCTGATATTCTTTTGCATCATCCCCCCCCCCCTCCCACACCACACCTTTATTTTTCTTACACTTTCACAAAAAATTGAACATTTTCAATAGCTTAGAATGCAATTTGTCAATTTCTAAGTTTGTAGAGTTTATATTTTTAGAATTGGGCTTTCTACATGCAATTATTTCATCTTATTTCATAGTTTTGTTTGCATGGCGTTATTACCCATATAAGTGAGTAATAACGCCAAATAGCATTGGTCAAGAAAAAACGCCATTACATTTTATGAATACATATCTGTTAAATTATTTTGTTTTATATAGATAGTCAATGAGTTGCTGTATCAGATCCTATATTTGTTTGAAAAATACAATCTAAAACTAAGCCGTGAAAATTGGTAGAACCTTAACGTGGCGTTATTACCCCAGGGTACCTTATATCCTGGAATTTCTACATTTTTGTCACAAAGGCGACACAGTTTTATATAAGGACTGGATTCAAACAGAGGACCTAATGTTCTTGAAGTGTAGAAGGTATCTCTGCACAAGTAAATATTAATTACATTGACGTACATTTATCACTTAAACCTTACTAGCAGGCGTGACCGAGCTAAACTCGGTCAAAATTAACTTTATGTTCAACTGGATATAGTATTATCACTGTATCATTCACTATATATTATAACTGTAAAACATGTTATTTATAATAGTAGTATTTTCAAAAACAATCAATAAGAAAACTATGTTTATATGCACATGTTCATCAATTTTACTTTATTTTAAAATTTACAACGAAAGGATATCGATCCAAATCAGTTTTTTAGTTCGACTCTGAATGGTTTAACCATGCATCTTGAATCCTATTAACAATGTATAAAAAATTTCTTCACATTCTGAAAGATAAAATTTTTTTTGCCAGATATAGCCAAATTTGGAGACATTTTTTAATTTGGCGACAAATACGTGTTTTAGCTTTCGTAATCTTAATAATCGATTTTTCGGCCTAATTTCGCCAATATTGTGTCAAATATCGCCAATTTACTGACCGTTGCCATATTCTCGTAACTCTAACCCGTATTACCCAAAATGACCCACGAATAAAATTTGATCAAACATGTGACTTAGCTCAATGGTCTTCAGGTAATCAAAAACAATAGAATGTAAAATTAATCAAAATCTGGGTAAATTTCTGGGTCCATTTCTTAGGTAAAATTAGCTTGACAGCATTCAGCAATAAAGCGAAATGATCCACTAATATAACTTTGTTTAACGTGCAACTTAGCCCAGTAATCTTCTCGTGACAAAAAACGTTTCGTTACAGAATTTAGGTAAAATTCCTTGAGTCGTTATTATATATAATTAGAATGACCCTAACCCATTATGACCCAAAATGACCCACTAATCAAATTTTTGCGAGCATGTGTCATATCCCAATGGTTTTCTCTTTCCCAAAAACGATATAATACAAAGTATAGTCAAAATGGTATGAGCCATTTTCTACATAAAAATTAGCATGACCCATCATGACCACAAATTACCCTTATAATCGAAATCTCTCAAACATGTGACTTAGCCCATTAGTTTTCTCGTGTCTAAAAATTGTTACATACAAAATTTCGTTAAAATCGATCCAGCCGTTCTTTAAGTATAAATAGCTTGACCCAGACCCTTAATGACCCTTTATGATCCATTAATCGAAATATCTCGAACGTGTGACCGAGTCCAATGATTTTCTCATGCTAAAAAAATGTTACATACAAAATTTCTTTAAAATCCATTCACCTATTCTTTATATATAACTTGACATGATCCATTATGACCCATCATAACCCACAAATGACCCTTATAGTCGAAATCTCTCAAACATGTGATTTAGCCCATTAGTTTTCTCATGTCAAACAACTGTTTCATACAAAATTCCGTTAAAATCGTTCACGCCGTTCTTTAAATATAAATAGCTTGACCCAGACCCTTAATGACCCAATATGACCCATTAAAATTTTTTCTTGAAAATGTAACCTAGCCCAATGTTTCTCTCGTGCCCGAAAACCATATAATGCAATTTTTAGTCAAAATTGCGTGAGATAATCTCTAGATAAAAATAGCATGACCCATAATGACCCCAAAAATGACCCACTAACCGAATTTTCTCGAACATGTTACCTAACTCAATGGTCTTCTTGTAATACAAAACGATAAAATATAAAATTTGGTCAAAATCGTTAGAGCCGTTTTTTAGATAAAAATGGCTTGACCCATGATGACCCAAAAATGACCCACTAATCGACATTTTTCGAACATGTGACCCACCCCAATAGTTTTCTCGTGCCAAAAAACGATTGGATACAAAATTTCTTTAAAAACAAACCAGCCGTTCTCTAGATATAAATAGCTTGATCCTGACCCATTATGACCCAAAATGACCCAATAATAGAATTTTCTCGAACATGTGACCTAGCCCAATGGTCTTCTCGTGCCCGACAATGGTAAAATCCAAATTTTTGCGAAAATCGTTAGAGTCGTTTTTGAGATAAAATTTACACACACAGACACACACACACACACAATTTTTGCTCGCATTATAGTATAAGATACCTTATGACATTTCTTGCAGTAATTTTTCATTTTGAGATTGAAAAATTATTTAAAGATGACTTAAGAATTGATTAGATACCCAATCCGTCAGTAGATTTTTATGAAAATCTAGATAGTTCTTAGAATATTGTTTTAAAATATAAATGAAAAGCCCCTTTTGGCAGTTATCAGGAAAGTTTCATTAAAAGATATCGCATTATATTATTTTACACTATCAAGTTTAATGATAAAGTATTTAATAAATATAACTACGCATGAGAACGTAAGCTTCAAAATTTGCTTTATCACTTTTTTAAATAGTGTATTTTTATCCAATATATTCTATTGGCAAACACGCACAAAAGGCTAAAGAAAACTAGTTGTTTCATTTATTTCTAGCATATTAAAAATATATTTACATAGAAAACCAATGGACACAGAGATTTTTCGCGATTTCCCAGGATTTGATTTGATGGATAAGGCAAGTCTGGAAACTCTACTGCGCATATAGATCTGGTGCTCATAGTACAATAAAATTCATGCTCTTATGCAATTTGAAGAACCAAACTGGTGCTCTTTAATCTCAAGGAATTACGTCTGATAGATCAATCCTGCATATATATCCGGGAAAGTATTGATATAAGTTTATCTCTAGTTATATTTACATTTCTCAGAACGATGATACTTCCCATGGATGCATTCGAAAAATGTAATGGGAAAATTTTGGGAAAGCAAAGGTTATATGCCAAAAATATAATCTCGAGACTTTTTAAAACATAGTAAAATATTTGGAAATTTATTATAACGATGAAAATTACTGCAAAAAACTGCATTTTCTTAAAGATTACTTTCGAGTAATCGTTTTTTTAAATGTAAAGCAATCAATAACTTTTAAAAATTAATTTTTTATTTTTTCCGATCATATTTTTAAGAAATATCCTATGCTTAAATAAAATGTTTTATATGAAATATTAATAATATTCATTCCAAAAAATTATATTTACAGGGAATACATTACTTTATCAATTCAAAACTGTAAAAATTCCAGTTTTTTTTTCTTTAGTTTATATAACTTTTTTACTAAATCTTCCATCTATAATACTATGTACAAGTACAACATGTGTTGAAAATAACATATATGACTTTTTTTATAAATTATTTTCAGTTTTAGGCTGTTAACAGTTTTTATCACTGCTTTAACATCTGCAACATACTTAAAAATCAATACTACCTATACATTGTGCTTTAATAGGCGATTTTATTTAATACCGCTATCTTCCAGCTAAGCAGTTAATATAAATTGTCCATAGAATTCTCAGCGAACGAAGATAATGAGCTAATTTTAAAAAAAAAATTTTTACTTATCATTTGGGTAGTTTCCCGCAATGATTGCTAAATAAGATTTTGCAATTTCTTTTCAAATTCGACGAATCGGAAATTGCACGTAAAGCATAGCAAATGTGATACATTCATACATATGACAAAGTTTTAAAAATAGTCCGATTTTGGTGTAGTAGTATACAGTACTTCGGATACAGAATAGTATCCGAAATCTCTTGTGTGTCCTTGTAAATAATATCTAGTAACTGTTATACAATAAATTATTTCTAGAAACCTCAGCAACGTATATCAATTTCATAAAATGTGAAATAACTTTATATAACTAAAACGCTCCCCAAACAATGTTTCTCTCTATGCCATTATGTAATGAAATATTCTTGTGTGGCCCTGTAAATTAATAAAAAATATTCTTTAGACCACAGATTGAACAGAATGTATATTTTAGTAGATGCTTTATACAATGCATATCAATTTTATTATGTTCTAAAGACTGTAACGCCAGTAAAATGCATCTTTTTTTTCTTTTTCATTCCTTAATGTAACGAAACACTTTTGATTGGTCCAGTACTTAAACTATACATCTGATTTTCATAAAATTTGAAATGACTCGAGAAAATTATGCAGCAATTATATATTTGAAATTTCAAATGATTCAGTTGGGTGTTTTTTTGCTCGACTATGTATTTCCATAATTATGAACACCTAAAAAAGCGGAGAAATATATTTATTCAAAAAAAGATTTTTTACAAAGAAATTTTAGTTACTTTATAAATTTATATAAGAAAATTGTAAATGGACAGCAAAAATGCGTAATCTGCTTAATATAGATGCAAAAAAACGGTTAGTCAATAATTTTTACTTGTAAATTTAAAAATATTTTTTACTTGCATAAAATTATGTATTCTAACATTTGTATAACTATTATTTAAAATGGAGTTGTTAAATCTTAAATGCTTAAATAGAATAATAAGAAAAAAATTTTAAAGTAAGGAAGTAAAAGTATCCTTATCTGCAACACTTTCTATATAAACATTGTATAAACTGTTTTATACGTTTCATTATAATACTAATCTAGATGTTTCATAATTTTCAATCTACACTGTTAAAAATTTCGTCCTAGTTTGAACCAAATATTGATGCTCAATAGCTGTCATTGTAAGACGGTAAAATCTTGAACCAATATTAGGAGCTCTTGTTGAAGCATAATTCCAGTATTTGGAACGAGGTTGAAATAGGAAGTTCCAAATGTTGGTATGAAATTTCACCATCTTATGGTGGCAGCTACTAAGCAACAAAATTTGGTTCGAACTAGAACAAAATTTTCAATAGTGTATATATCTTTTGATCTGTAAGAGGAATATAGCTGAACATACAAAACATAATATTTAAAGCGAAATTCATACACGCACAAACATTGTTCCTATGGAGCACCAAAAGCTTCCCCGTCACCTATCAAAGACAAAACGTTCTTTTTTCTTATTTTTAGCAACAAAGTCCTTTTTCTTTCAATTAAAAAAATCTTAATCACTTTATTAACGCGAAAAATAAACAGAAATTATTTTTGAAATATAAAACGATGGTGGGAACCTTTGGTACTGTATATTTCGATGTTATTTCTGGTACATCATGAGTATACATTGTTTCATTTAATTTATGAATTATCGAATATGGAAAACAAAGTGTACTTAATAAAATTCGAATAAAATTTGTTTCAAACTGTATTTCAGTTTAGTGATTTTTATAGCTTTTTACATAATTTTCAACTATATATTTTCTTAATTCATTTACAAAGTGAATATTTGCGTGCTAATATTAGAAAGCATTAATGAAGAGTAACTGCTGAATTAATTACTCCAAAAATTCCAGATTTACCAGAATTAATTATTCAGTGCTGCAACAAATTAAAAAAACATTTTTCTTGTTTTATTATTATTATTATTGACTATTTGGAAAATGATTTTGTTTTCGGTCTAGAATGCGCCTTGTGATGTCCTAAATTTATTTATTTTTTACACTTTTTATAGGTCATGTTTCCTTGAGCTTTTTGGTCTTAACGTCCATGATTCTTAACGTCCGTGATACTTTAGATTTTCTTGTTTTATTCCCATTCTCTAGTGGAAGGCAGGCTCAAAGATCTCCTCCCAAGCCCCGAAATGTCGAGTCTGTAGTAGAAGCTAGGTTGGAGGGGGAAAAAATATGCGTACTTTTATTTGCAACTTCAAATAATTATAAAGTTATAACAGCTGTCCTTCTTATTTAATTAAGGGTGTATTCGAAAAAACGCTTTTCCACCTTCAACAGCTCGAATTTTTCCGATACAATTTCAGACACATTTTTAAAAGTAGAAACATGAAACTAGCTGAGGGGAATCTTGAAGGGACGTATGAAGTGCCGTATGATGTCTTTTTACGCTCAATTCATTAGAATGTAAGTTATAAACAATTACCTTATCAATATGACCCATTTTTTAGTTCCCAGATCTGCCGCTTGGGAAAATTCGGTTCGAAATGTCGTTTTTGATTGCTTTTTTTGCAATATTTTCTGCATTTATCAAAGAATCGACAATCACGGCACCTTGTGCATTTTCCAAATAAGAGATTTTAAAAATTTGGTGTATTTGAGAGCAATAATGAATTAAAAAATAAATCGGAAAATAAGCAGTTTGAATCGAAATACACCCTTAAGTAATAGAAATATTGAATTTTCCCCTTAAAATGTTTCCTTTTCTGTATTTTTTTTTTCTCATTAAGTAATAAAAATTCAAATCCTAAATTATGCCAATCTCTTACTTATTACCATTTTTGCCTAAAAATAATATATTGTATAGTTTTTTCATTCCTAAGCCTAATAATCAAGATTCAAATTTCAAGCATGTCGACAAAAACTGGATTTTGTATCAACTTTTAACGTGAGTTTACATAATCTATTATTTTAGATTTACTTATAAATAAACATGCTGCACATTGTTTCCACTTTTCATTCAAATATGTGAAATGGCAGCCACAGCTAATTTGCTTGTTTTGTATGGAATGACCCTTGCATGATTTTTGAACAACTCCTGTTTTTGCTATAAACACTCCAATTTTAAACCGTAGTTTGGACTTTTATTTTTTATATCCCCACTGAGATCGCCGTCGGTATCCCAAGCAATCAACGGCTTTCTTTTAAAATATGAAACATAAAATTGGATTAAAAAAATTCAAAAAACTATTTAAGAAAACATAAATAAAAGGCCTTCATTATCAGCAAAATTGAGTTTTTGGTCAAATAATTGCCAAAACAAGAAAAAATAGCTGCACGAATTCCAAATAAACTTTATTGAAAACATAAAAATATTCATTATACATGGCTGAAAATTGAGGTAGGATTATTTTTAATATCATGTAAAAATGATTTTAGAATACTAGAATGTTAAAAATTGCAAAAAATGAAAAAAATATTTCTAATCAAAAATTCATATTGTACATAATTTGAGACATAGAAGGTACTTTCTTGCTAAATCAGGTATGTTATACTCAATGGTCTTTTTAGATAACTGTAGACAAACATGGATATTTGTTTTATTTTTCACCTATTAAACTCATATTAATTTACAAAAAAAAGTTATAAAATACAGTAATAACTCGTAGAAGCAATTTTTTCCACCTTTGAAATCAAAAATCGTCTTTTGACATTTTTTTTTTCTGTTCTATGAAGCAGAGTAGTTTCTGAAAAAAATTTTCTTCTATATCTAAATGAAAAAGAAAAAAAAACAATAATCATTTTTTTAAACGTTTTTAACACTCTTACAGTTCATTAAAAAGAAACTCAAAATAATTCATTACACGACAGTCTACTTGGAAAAATCATTTCCATTATATTCTAATGATATTACACTACTTTAAACATATGGAGATTTATATATATACTACTGGGTAAAGTAGAAAGCGATATTTGTTGAATCGAGCGTGTATACTGCTTATCATTTATATACAAAAACACAGACACGCCCCCCCCCCCAAAAAAAAGATGGTTGCAGGTTATATCTCCTATGAGCAATAATAGATGGAATTGCGTTTTCGGTTATTGTGTATGTTTCGAAAGTTTTGCGTATGTTTCATGCTTTGCAGATTATTTGGTGCATAAATTCTATAGATCAAATACGAGATTGTTCAAAAGTTTTGAATAGATTTCACTTTATAGGCTAGTTCCATGGGTTTTGTAGTGTAAGTCACATTACCTTATAATTGCTCTGCTTGTTTGCCACCGTTATTTTCGAAAAGTCTGCTTGGCCTTACTCAATTAATGAGAATGTGCCGATAAAATAAATCACATTTTTTCGTACTAAAATACTGGTAGCCAAAAATCGTAGCCTGTGACTTACACTACAAGTACTCATGGAAATAGCTTATAAACGAAATTGCTAATGGGGAATTTTCAGCAGTCTTATGTGTTTAAAATTCAAAATTCAGCATATTTGCATTATACATATTTACATATATTTTACATAGTATACAAATACAAATTATAAGTCATGTATAGAAAACGTTTGAACAGTCAAAGGCTGTACAAAAAAAATGGATATTTTTTCGAATACTAATTGAAATTACTGATATTGGGTTTTCAAACATGTTACATGTTCACTAAATTGCTTATTTAGAAATTATCTGTCACCTTAATGCATAGCAAAAATTTATTACAAGACTCTTAATTTGGTAAAAAGTGTTTTCTGATTTTGGCTTGACACAGGAGTTTTCGTTCTTATTATTTTCCGATAAGATATCCAAAACTAAAATTATCAGAAAAAAGTTTAATAATTCTTAATGATAAAATTTTAATGCTTGTAATTGCTATATACATTATTTTAATAATTTTGAAATAATTGTAATTTTTTTAGAATTTTAAACAATAATTCTTCTTCAAATTGCTTTTTATTTCTATTGTAATTGCAATATAAGTACTAAATCAGTTAAAAAAAGATGCAAACATGAAAAGCGTAGAATTATAATGTGATCTTAAAGGTATTTTTGAAGCTTTATATTGGTGTTTTCTTTCTTTTTAAAAATATAAAAGCTTAAATTTGATATTTCACTTAAATTCAAGACTATTCATACAAACGATATTGTGGTTCAAACAACTTCTGAACATGCTTCCCTTTCTTAACTCTCTAAGGAAAATAATTTTAAGCTTTGCTTTGAAGTTATTTATGAGGATTTATTTATAATATTAACTTTAAAGGATGGATTTTAAGAAGTCATGATGTTTCTTTGAGCAATAATGCTCAAAGAAACATCATGACTTCTTTATATTCCTTGTTTTTACTCTTTTACTTAACGTAACGCAATTTTTAAGTCTAACGGTGAATTTTGTAATGCATTTTTCATGTTCCACTATATGTTTTCAATGATAATACATTTTAAATACTGTAATAATAGAAATATTTTCAGAATTTTAACATTAATTCGTCTAGACAAATTTTTAATTTCTGTTTTAATTGTAATATATGCATTTAATATATTAAAATATGCATACAGAAAAAACGTAGACTGAATACATAATCTCAAAAATAATTTTAAAGTTTTATAGCGGAAATTTCTTTCTTTTAAAAAATATAAAAGCTTAAATTTTTTTATGTTTCCCTTAACTTCAAGACTATTCAAACAAACGATATCTTGGTTCAACCAACTTCTGAATATGATTCCCTTTTCTAACTCTCTAAGGAAAATACTCGTAGTTTTCCTTTTAGGATTTATTTCACCGGAGTAATTTTTCTTGTCACTTTAACAGTTCCTATAAATTTGAGGATAAAATTTCTGAACAGTATTACCTTTTAAAGACGTATTATTGATCAGTATCTAAAATTATGAGAAAAAAGTCTAATAATAATAGTTCTTAATAATAATATTTTACTATTTTTAAATGCTATATATATTATTTTTGTAATAATGATTGTAAAAGCTTTAGAATTTTTAACAACAACTCTTCTTAAGATTATTTTTTATTTCAATTTTAACTGCGATATATATTAAATCTATTTAAAAAATAATGCATACATGAAAAGCATAGAATGAAAAAATAATCTTTAAAACATTTTAACAGCTTTATAGTGCTAATTTTTTTTAGTATATATAATCTTAAATATATTGATATTTCAATTAACTTCAAGACTATTCATACAAACGATATCTTGAACAACTTTTGTACATGACTCCCTTTTGTAACTCTTTAAGGAAAATAATTTTAAGCCTTGATTTTAGGATTTATTTCACCATTGAGAGTAATTTTTCTTGTCAATTGAATAATTTCCATGCATTTGAGATGAAAAAATTTCTGAAGAGTATTATAATTTAAGGATGGGTTAGTGATAAAAGAAATATCATGATTTCTTTATATACCTTATTCTCACTCTTTTACTTAAGATAACACAATTTTAAATGTAAAGATGATATTCTGGAATACATTTTTCACGCTCTTTTCAATATGCTAATATTTAAAAAAAATATGTACATAGATACGCTTTCCAATGGTGATACAATATTTTAAATATTGTACTAATTGTAAAATTTTTAGAATTTAAATATTACTTCTTCTTAAAGTTCCTTTTTTCTATTTTAATTGCTATATATATAATATATTTTTTAAAAAATGGAAACATGAAATGCGTAGAATTAATAATTGATTTTTAAAATATTTTAACAACTATATACTGGTATTTTCTTTATGAAAACCTTAAATCTATTGATATTTTACTTAACTTTAAGGTTATTCAAATAAACGATATCTTAGTTCAAACGACTTCTAAACATGATTTCTTTTTCCAACTCTCTCAGAAAAATAATTTTAGGCCTTGCATTTAGGATTTATTTCACCATCGAATGTAATTTTCTCGTCCTTTGAATAATTTCCATGCATTTGAGAATACACTTTTCATGCATGCATCATTTTTAAATTGAATAAATATATAAATATTGCAATTAAAATAAAATTTTATTGCTTATAAATGCTGCATACATTATTTTTGTAAATTTGTAATAATTGTAATTTTCTTAGAATTTCAACAGTTATTCTCCTTAAAATTCTTTTTTATTTCTATCTTTTTTGCAATATATATACATTGAATCTGTTTAAAAAAATACATACATGAAAAGCGTAGAATTAAAATGAGATTTTAAAAATATTTTAATAGCTTTATGCTGGTAATTTCTTTTTTTAATATAACTGCTTAAAACTATTGATATTTCAATTAACTTTAAGACTATTCAATCAAACGATATCTTGGTTCACACAAGTTCTGAATATGCTTCCTTTTTCTAACTCTCCAATAATTAAAATAATACAAACCTTTGATTTTGGGATTTTTTTCAAAATAGAGAGTAATTTTTCTCGTCATTTAATCAGCTCCTATGAACTTCTGAACAGTATTATCATTTAAGGATGGATTATTGATCAGAAAAATATCATAACTACATTCTTTTCTTTATTTTTACTCTTTTACTTAAGGTATCGCAATTTTTAAGTGTAAAGATCGAATTCAATAATGCATATTTCACTCTCTCGCCGATATGCTTTATATTGTAAAAATTATGTACTTATTATATATACATTTTATATACTTAAAAATTATATACTTATATATGTAATAAAGTAAAATTTTTTGCGCCATTTTGCTCTCTGACTTTTTAATTCTAAAATTTTGGAACATATTTTTAATCTTAGTTTCGTAATATATTAATCTTTTAACAGCTAAAGTCCTTTTTCTTTTTTTATTTAACTTATTAATAATCTATTGCTTGTTTCTCAATAAACTTTTCTACCAAAAATTGAACCGACTTCAAAAACTACTGCAAAGTGAAAAATATTTTTTTTACATAATAGTAATAAGAAATTAAATTAAGAGCATAGTGTTTACCATGCGTATTATTATATTTATGTACATTAATTTGATTTTTTGGAGTCGGTGCCAGCCAAGCCTTTAATCTTTTAGGAATTGAATTGGATATTTAATTTTAATTTTGAAATTGGCTTGGCTGGCACCGACTCCAAAAAATCAAATTAATGTACATAAATATAATAATAAGCATGGTAAACACTATGCTCTTAATTTAATTTCTTATTACTATTATGTAAAAAAAATATTTTTCACTTTGCAGTAGTTTTTGAAGTCGGTTCAATTTTTCGTAGAAAAGTTTATATTTCTCTTTTTGTTTAAAGTTAACGATTTTCTGTAGTCAGTTAATAAAAATTAAAATACATAAAAAAAATATTGTAAATTATACATGGATGTAAATTTTGTCAGAAATAGGGTTCGAACGCACGCTCTCTTTCCAGAATCAGAGCTTAAATCTGGCTCTTTAAACTGCTGGGTCATCCTGACTCCATTCCAATCGGCGAGTTTATTCAAAGTCCATGTTATTTTTATTTTGCGAAAAAACACCAACTTTATTAAATTTTGCCTAATTACAAAAAAGTACTGAACCAATTTCCATGAAATGGAAGTGGTACCAATTCGAGAGTAGACTCTTTTATTTAACACAAAAGAAAATTAATCGGTTGGATAGTTTCGGAGTAATCGGTGAACATACATAGAAAAAAATACATACGTTTCGAATTGATAACTTCCTCTTCCTTTTCTGAAGTCAGTTAATAATAAAATTATAATACGGAAAAAATATTATAAATTATGCATGGATGTAAGTTATGTCAGGAGTGGGGGTTGAACCCTTGCTTTCTTCTGAGAACAAGTGCTTAAGTCTGGCGCCTTAGACCGCTCGGTCACTCTGATAACGCTACAGCCGGCAAGCTTATTCAAAGTCCATGTTACTTTTAATTTGCGAGAAATCACAAATTTTGTTATATTTTGCCTAATTACTAAAAAAATGCTGAACCAATTTCAATGAAATGGAAGTGGTACCAATTGGAGAGTAGCCTCTTTTATTAAATACAAAAACCAAATTAATCGGTTGGATAGTTTCATAGTAATTGGTGAATATACATAGAAAAAATACATACGCGTCGAACTGATAACTTCCTCTTCCTTTTCTGAAGCCGGTTAAAAATAAAAATTGTAATACGGAAAAAAATAATTGTAAATTTCACATAGATGTAAGGAGCGGGGTTTGAACCCACGCTCTCTTTCGCAAAACAGAGCTTCAATCTAGCGCCTTAGACCGCTCGGCCATGCTGTCTACAGTCCATTCAGTGAACGTATTCAACACTTTTAATTAGCGAAAAATCACTAATTTTATTAGTTTTTGCTAAATTACTAAAAAAGTAATGAACCAATTTTGATGAAACTGAAGTGGTACCAATTCGAGAGTATCATCTTTCATTTAACACCAAAACCAAGTTAATCGGTTGCATGGTTTCGGAGTAATCTGTGAACATACATAAAAAAAAAATACATACGCGTCGAATTGATAACCTCCTCTCCTTTTTGGAAGTCGGTTAAAAAGGCGGGAAATTATTTCGTAATCATTCCTTTATAGAATATTCTATGGATTTTAATTTTATTTTTTATTTAACATCACTTGATCTGTGTTAATGCTCGGATGTTAAAAGACTTGTCTATTTGCGAGAAAAGATATAATCCTTACCCGAGGTCCACGCCTCCTAGACCAATCAGAGGTGACCATTTTTATTGCGTTGACTCAGATTAATCCTGGTTGGATTTTTAAAATGATTGACGCGGAGGGAGGAGGGGCTAGTTTGTCGTGCAAATGTGGCTTTCTCATTTGAGTTTTTTTGCCTTCATCTCGTTTATTTACTAACGTAACTGGGGAAGAATATGGGCTATAACTTTCTTTAATTAATCCAACAGCTAATAAGGATTGAATTTGCTGAGAGATTTCTTTTTCATCAGCAGTGGATGTACGATAAGGCCTCAAAGATATTGGTAGGCCAGATTTAAGAAAAGTACGCTGAGGTTCAATATTAATTCTCCCTACATCATATTTATTTTTGGCAAAAATATCTAAATAAGCCCTTAAAAGTTCCCTTACATTTTTATTTTTAATAGCATTTAGATCCCCAAATAGATTATTATCATCATTATTAGTTCGCGGCAAGGATTGAGGAGTTATGATATTTCCATAATCGAGTTGCACATTGGTATCATTTTTCATAATATCAAAATGAAGTAATTCTAAATTATCACTGGATATGTTGACATGTTGGTTTAACGTAATATTGGATTGTCGTACCTGGCTTTTTGCACAATCAATTTTCAATTTAAATTTGGCACAATCAGGTAAACCTAAAATAGCATAGTCCAAATCTATCTGACTTACTAAAAAATTAACATACCTCTTTATATTACCAAATTTAATACATAATCGACAAGATTTATTAATTGTAAGAGTTCCTTGTGCCTGTCTAATAGTAATAGGTGACACATTATGTAAATTAGCATTTAAATATCGAACAAATTAGAGAGGTAAAATAGAGACAGTTGATCCACTGTCAACCACACAACACACTTTTTTACTGTCCACATATCCAGGAATAATTAATTGTCAAATATTATTAGTAGGAGGTGGTTCTATATGAGCAGGAGTTTGAGTTTGCAATGAATTTGTGTTAAATATACAACTCCTCTCCCAATGATATGCATTTTGTTTACCTCTGTTTAAACATATTCTGCAAGGACGACTTGGATAATTATTTTGATAATACGTCGCAGGCATTCTAGGTTGTGTGGTAGACATTCTAGGAGTGAAAAATCTAGGATTAAAATTTTGGGTTTTTAGGAGGTCAGAATGCATCTTTCCTTTCAACTGCCTGGACGACCGATAATTTTTTCCCAATAAATTGTAAGATGGGATGACGTAACTTAGTTACGAAGTTGGTGAAGTGGAAGTTATTCGATGAGAGTGCCAAGGTAATTGCGGGAAAGAACTTAACTTATTTATGAGTTCTAATAAAATTAATTTAAAGACTGCTTGACTGAACTTTCTTATGAGGAAATACCCCAATAAACTCATTCACTGCTGGTCAAACTGACGGAGCGACTGCTCAGCTCATTCCACTGTTGACTTTTAGTGAGTAGAAGAATGTTCGCCATCGTCGTATCATGACATATATGTTTCCAATGATAGTTCAATATTTAAAATATTTTTGCAACTTTATATTGTTCATTTCTGTCTTAAAAAATATAAAAGCTTAAATGGACTGATATTTCACTTAACTTCAAGATTATTCAAAGAAACAATATCTTAGTTCAAACGACTTCTGAACATGATACCCTTTTCCAATTCTCCCCGGAAAAATAATTTTAAGCCTTTTTTTATGATTTATTTCACCACGGAGAGTAATTTTTTTTTTTTTTTTTTTTTTGTCAGTTAAAAAGTTCCCATGCATTTGAGGATAAAATTTCTGAACAATATTATCTTTTAAGGATGGGTTATAGATCAGAGAAAATATCTTGACAACTTTATACTTCTTATAATATCTACTCTTTTACTTAAAGTAAGACAATTTTTAAGTTTAAAGATGGAATTATGTAAAACAATTTTCTCGCTCTTCCAAATATGCTAATGTTACAAAAAATAAATGTACATTGATTCATTTTCAGTCATAATACAACATTTTAAATATTGTAATAATAGTAAATTTTTATAATTTTAACATTAATTCTTTTTCTAATCTTTATTTCTATTTAAATTCAATAAATATATTTAATACATTTAAAAATGATGCGAACATGGAGCGCGTAAAACTAAAATATGATCTTAAAAATATTTTAAAACCTTATATTTGTAATTTCTTTCTTTTTAAAAATGTAAAAGCTTAAATCTATTGATGTTTTACTTAACTTCGAGACTATTCAAACAAACGATATCTTGGTTCAAACAACTTCTGAACAGAATACGATTCTCTTTTCAATCTCTCTCGGGAAAATAATTTTAAGCCTTGCTTTTAGGATTTATTTCACCATCGAGAGTAATTTTTCTTGTAAATTGAATAGTTTCCCCTCCATTAGAGGATAAAATTTTTGAACAGTATTATCTTTTAAGGATGTGCTATAAATCAGAAAAATTTAATGACTATTATCTTATTAGGTACCACAATTTTTGATAGTAAAGATAGAGTTATGTAATTCATTTTTCACACTCTATTCGATTTGCTAATGTTACGAAAATTATGTACATAGATATGTTTCCAATGATAATACAACATGTTAAACGTTTTAATATTATATATATATATATATATCTATATATATATATATTAAAATAGTAGGCAACTTCTTTCAGCGCAACTGAAATTGGTCTTTGCGCGAGCGCGAAGTTGAACTTATTACTGAGAAGTCGAAGCTTCTACCAGTTACTGAGTTAGTTCTACGAGTTACTACCAGTTACTGAGATGTCGAAGCAAGTCTGGTTAGCTCAGTGGTTCACTCTGAGCTTTTGTAGAGAACTAGGGTTCAATTCCAACGCTCGGCAATTGTTATTACTATTATTTTTAATAATGATACATTTTACTACGAGAAGTTGTATGACTTTTATTCTACTGTTATTATTATTATTTTGATGCTTTATAATTAAATAAAATTTAACACAAAACAATGATTTTTTAAGTAACAATTTATTTTTAAAATATTTTAAGAAATTAAAACATAGTAATTATTAGATATAAACAGCCAATTTCCCATTCGGGACTTTAGAGATACATTTTTAAGAATAAAATTATTGAAAATCTTTACAAATTGCATTCTTAAAAAATAAATAAATAAATAAACAGCAATAAATACAACACATACAAATGAAAATTGTAAAAATGGTCTCAGAATTTAATTTAAAATCTAGCAATATTTAAAAAAATGTATTTTAATTGTCTAAAAAATTTAAATAATTATACATTATTTTGTCGGTAGGTAGTAGCAGCATTTTATTCTTTTCTGTGATGTGCGTGGAAGCTTAGGAAAAGTAATCCGTTTATAAACTGTAATATACGCGAATTATATAAATAAATGTTATACATCATTTAAACCATATATTAAGTGATTTTAACTAAATAATCGAGTGCCGTTATGAAGTAATATCTGAATCTTTAAAATTGTGAAGTATGCTAAAATATTTTAGAAATAGTTTAACAATTTTAACTTAAAATATTCAAGCTAAAGGATTTTTCATTTAATTATCTTTTAAATATATTAAACTAATGTACAATTTTTGTTACATTTCGTATGAGCATTACAAGGAAGATATATGTTTGTGTGCATATAAGAAAAAATATTAATTATTTTTCGGGGAAAATTTAAAATTAAGAAGAGAAAACAGGGGGAAAGAAAAATAGTCATGTAACACTTAAAATTGAACTACTTTGTGATACTCATGGTTTTATAATTAAATAATGTATGAAACGTTATGAAAAATTCAAATATTTCGAATATATTAAAAATAGTTACTTGGTAGCATGAAATTTCAAGTTTCGGGATTTAAAATGAAACTGATAAAAATAAATTTAATAAAAACTTTTCAACATGATTTTAAAAATTAGAAAATACTAAACATTGTTTTTTTTTTAACACTGAGAAAATTCACCAAAATAAATATCAGTTCAATTAATTTTAGTTATCCTTCTGCTATAAGCAAGAGCTGTTAAAATTCTTAAAATTCTGCTTAAATTCTTTCAGACGATTACTTGAGTAAGTTAAACAGACAGACCCATAAAACGCTTTGAATCTGTTGGAATCACATGGATAACATTCAAATAATTCAAGTTTTCAAAACTTTATTTACAGGTTTTAATTAATCTTTTAACATGTTTATCGTCAAATCTTGACGGGTACTATCTAGTATATATATATATATATATATATATATTTGCTTTCAACACTATTTTTTTTAATTCTTCTTGTTTCTGTTTAGATTGAAATATATATATTTAATCTATTTAAAATAATGCATATATGAAACGCGTAAAATTAATAAATAATCTTAAAAATATTTTAGCATATTTATAGTAATAATTTCTTTCTTTAAAAAATATAAAATCTATCTACATTTCACTTCACTTCAAGCCTATTCAAACAAACAATATCTTGATTCAATCTACTTCTGAATATGTTTCCCTTTTCTAAACCTCTAAGGAAAATAATTGTCTGAGCGAAGCGAAGTCTTTATACTCAGAGATACGTAACGATATTAAAATTCAAAAAAATTCTTTCGTCAAGCAAATCTCAAAAAGTACTTGTCGGATTTTGATTCTTTTTGTACCAATAGGTACCTATGAAGGTAATCTGGTGAATGCATCTACTTTTAAAAATTAATTCCAAATAGTTTGAAAGTTATATTAAAAAAACTGATAAAAAAGCACAATTTATTTGCATACGTCACAGAAATTTGGTGTGCGTGATTTTCACAAGTTGGATATTTTCGTAGATAACCGAAGCAGTACATGGAGTAAATAGTAATCATTTATGCACTCAGAAATATTGAATGCAGTAAAACATTTTAAAATTTAATCATGCAGGAAAATAAAACTGTTATTATTTTATATTAAAAAAATGTCATAAAAACTTAATAGTATTTTTTGATAGCTAAAAGAATATTTTATATATTTCGCGTGTGGAAATTAGAAACAATTGCGTTTTTAAATAAAAAGTTTCTTTTATGACATCATTTTCCCTTTACATTTATTTTTATTGCATGTTTTCTTTTAACTTATATTTTGTTTGTGTGTGGAAGTCAATTCTGGTCACTAATTTTTCGGCACGGATGCCACACGCACATCAGACTTGGCCCATTTTTTTTTTCAAAGCCCATTTGGCGAAAACTGCGTTTTCAAATAGCGCGTACATACACATTTTTAAATTATTTTCTATTATCAAAAAGAACTTACAGTAAATAAAATAATAATAATAATTAATAACTATAAAAACAAATATTTTATGTAATTAAAAAAAGGAAATGAAAGTAAATAAACATTTTATGAGTAAATAAATAAATAAAGCCGGGTTACCATCTCAGGTAAAATAATGCCATTTTGACGCCAATTATGTACCCTGGTGTATATGTGGCATCTTTTCCCATTTTTCATCCATTTCCTGTTGGCATACAATTTTGAAATTTGGAATATGTATGCATACCTGGGAGCAATACTGGAATTAGACATTGATTTTTTTTTAATTCGATCTAAAAAAGGGCAACGGTTTTTTTTAAAGATTTATACAATTTATATTGCATAAAGGAGCCACTTACCTATTTTTATATACAAGAAGAAGTAAGTGGCATGTAAAAACAATTATAGTATACATAAATAAAATTCTTGAGATAATATACTAGAGATATAAGCACCGGGTTGGGCGAGATTTTTTATGACAATTAGGCGAAAACATCGTTCCGATTACCAGATACATATAGCATGCTATAATAACACGTTATTTATTTATTTCAAAATAAAAAGGAATAAACGAAACATTTTCTGTTATTAAAAAAAAAAGAAAGAAATAACAACCAATAAATGATAATATTTTTAGAACAAACAATTTATTATAACATTTATATGATAACCATGTTAGGCAACTGAACGCCATTTTGGCACCAATTAGGTATCTTGGTGTGTATAGGGCATATATGTGCTATATTTATTTGTAAAACTGAGCAAGAACGTTTACCAAGTGTGTTTTCATAGCCGCTTATATCTTTTTGCAACATAGCACACCTTTCGAAGCCAAAACTGCACAAAAGAAAAAAATCAATATTTGCAGTATTTTTATTTTATTTAATTTTTTTTAATGTAATGCACATTTTGTAATCAGTAGGTTCGATAATCAGACCTCGTTTTTTTGCTTTAAAAGATGATATTTCATACGACGTCTTTTTTGGATTCGTCGTTTTTCCATATTTGATAGTATGCGTCTACTCTTTTTGTAACTTTCTTCTTTATTAACAGCGACATTTGGATTTCCTATTTAAATAGAAATTCTTCTAAATGCAAAGAATTTTGTTAAAATAAATAAATAAATGAAATGCGGACATCTATTGCTCAAAGCACAAAATTTTTCCTATTGAGTTAATAAAAATCCGTAAAAACATAATTTTTATGATGATAAAAAGGTGACTAATGTAATAACAGAGTCATATATTATGTACGTTATGGATTACGTATTAATATTTCTCCACCATTTATAAATAATAATAATAATAAAATAAAAAGCGGACAGACCAAAGTCTATATTTGACTGAAAAGAACAACCATTTTCTAAATGCTTTAAAAAATGGGCAATGAAAAGTGATATTTCAAAAGTATTATGAAATTAGTTAAAAACCATTTACTTTAAACTAAATTAATAAAAGATTTATATTTTTAATTAAATAAATGGATTTGAAAAATTATTGTAAATTTATCACCATAGATGTATCAATATTACAATCGGTACCTTCTATGCAAAATGGAACAACTAGCAATACTTTTTGCACCCGAAAAATGGTCGTTGCTTTTTTTAAGGTTAAAAAGTAGATTACGAAATATTCCTATACAGAGATGCTAAGCCCCCGCTTATTGCATAGCAGAATTTTCTTATAGGAAAAGTTATTTTTTAAATCTGCAGAATGTTCCAATTTAATAAAACATTTTCTGTATTAAAATACCGGTATCCAAAATGCCGGAGACTTGGCAGCTCTGCCTATAACATTTTAATTAATCACGGTACTTATTTTTAATCGGATTCAAATTTAGTGGAGACAACGTTTTTTGGCCAAAAGCACCTTTTTTCCACATGTATCACTACGATACAATTCCTTGATGCTGAAATAAAATGTTTTGACTTATGCTATTATTGCTTCCTCTTATTTATTTATTTGAATTTTAAATAAGATGACTCAAAATCGTGTTTTTTAAATGTACGGAAAAAATTCATTTCGAGAGAGGGCGAAAAGAACAATATTTGGCGATTTATTGTCTGCGCTTGACTAAGTGTCTTATTACCTTGTATTTAATACTCTTCACAATACTTCGCTGTTATATGGACTTTGGAGCTTTTATAAAATGTTTAACGTAATTCGGGCTTAAGAAAGTGAGTTTTTTATTGAATAATACAAATAAATGAAAAATGAATATAGAAATTTATAAAAAATAAGAAATACTAAGAAAAGAAAAATGAAGCATTATATTGATCTATGTATATTTAAAAATGCATCTGCTAGCACTAATTAGATAATTTATGTATATAATAGAAGATAAATAGCTTTTGATTCTATATTTCTATGCTATAAAGCAGTAAGGTTTGTGTGTTTTCCGTTATCATTGGGAGTACCTAGCCGATTTAAAAAATAATGTGGGCAAAAAATGTTGGTAACCATGTTTGCTGCAAAATATACTATATTTTGCGTAGGAACAATAATCACCATCAATGCACGAGCAAAAAAAGTTCTAAAATTGAGAATTCTTTAATGTTGATATGACTAAAAATTTAATTTTTTTTTGTGGCAACATTTAAGATATAATATTTTTGTTATGAACAATTTCTAAAACATTCGACAATTTAAATTCATAAATTAAACATTTTTTTTTTTCTAGAAAAAGTTTTAAACCCAATTTATTGAGAATATTGCAATTTCTAGGATACTGTTGGGGTTAGAAACTAGAACTTTGACATCACAGTAACTTATAAGATGTAAATGCTCGTTTAGGACAAATTCTTAAAAAAGGATTCCTTAATTCTTATCGACACCTCATGGCATCCATGGAAAACAGATGTTCAACAATATAAACTATTCGGACGGATTTCACACCACATAAAATACACTCCATTCTCTTCAAACATAATGGTTTATGTTATTTATAGTTTCTCAAATCGGTGCGGAGCTTCTGTTTATGCTCATGACGTCATTTTAAAAAGTTATATTTCCAATGTAGGAAAATTTGGTGTTTTATTTTCTGTATTACTTTTAATATTTTGCATATTTCCAATTTTATATCCATGTATGGTTTGCTTTCCCTTTTATACAAATAGTATATGCAACTTTATATATAAGATTTTGTAATTCTATGATTCAATATGCTTATTTTCATCATATTTTATCACAATGAATGACCAATTAAAAGTAACATCTCATTTTCTTTACTTGTCGCAAGTTATTAAATGTGTATTCCCAGCAACATCGCTCAGACTAATCCCTCTGAGGGAAATCCTAGTTTTAAGTCTTGCTTTTAGGATTTATTTTACAATCGAGAGTAATTTTTCTTGTCAGTTGAATAACTCCCATGCATTTGAGGATAAAATTTCTCAACAGTATTATCTTTTAAGGATGGATTATTGATCAGAAAAATATTATGTCTTCTTTATATTAGTCATTGTTACTCTTTTACTTAAGGTACCACAATTTTTAAATGTAAAGACAGAATTATGTAATACATTTTTTATACTTTCTCCAATATGCTAATACTACACAAAATATGTATATAGATACGCTTTCAATGATAATACAACATTTTAAATGTTGTAATAACTGTAAAAAACGTTTAGAATTTCAACATTAATTCTTCTTAAAATTGATTTTATTTCTATTTTAGTTGCAATATATATATAATTTATTTAAAAATAAAGTCATACATAAAAGCGTAGAATGTATAAATAATCTTGAAAATATTTTAACAGCTTTATACTGCAATTTCTGCTTTTAAAAAATTATAAAAGCTTAAATCTATTGCTATTTTGCTTAACTTCAAGACTATCCAAAGAAACGATATCTTGGATCAAACAACTTCTGAATATGATTCCCTTTTCTAACTCTCCAAGGAAAGTACTTTTAGGACTTATTTCATATCGAGTGTAATTTTTCTTGTCAGTCGAGCAGTTTCCATGCATTTGAGGATGAAATTTCTGAACAGTATTATTTTTATATGTAGATTATTGATCAGTAGCTAAAATTATCAGTAAAAAATCTAATAATAATAATTCTTGATAGTAAAATTTTGCTGCTTACAAATGCTGTATATATTATTTTTCTAATTGTGTAACAATTGTATTAAGAACTTTAAACTATAATTCTTCTTAAAATTCTTTTTCTTTTTCTTTGAATTGCAATATATATATTAGATCGATTTAAATATAATGCATACACGAAACGCGTAGAATTAATAAGGGATCTTAAAAGTGTTTTAACAACTTTATACTTTCTTTTAAAAATATAAAAGCTTTAATCTATTGATATTTCACTTAACTTCAAGACTATTCAAACAAACGATATCTTGATTCAAACAACTTATTTAAAAAACAATGAATACATGAAAAGCGTAAACATAAAAACTAATTTAAAAAATACTTTAGCAGCATTATACTAACAATTTCTTTTTTTTATAAATATAACGGCTTCTATTGAGATTTCACTTAACTTTAAGACTATTCAAACGTACGATATCTTGGTTCAAACAATGTCCGAACATGCTTCCCTTTTCTAACTCTCTAAGGAAAATACTTTTCAGCCTTGCTTTTAGGATTGATTTCACCGTCGAGAGTAATTTTTCTTGTCACTTTAACAGTTCCTTTGCATTTGAGGATAAAATTTCTGAAAAGTATTATCTTTTAAGGATGGATTATTAATCAGTAGCTAAATTTATGAGAAAAAAGTATAATAATAACTATTCTTAATAATAATATTTTACTGTTTGTAAATGCTATATACATTATTTTTGTAAATTTGCAGTAATTGGAAATGTTTTATTATTTTGAACAACAATTTTTATTTCGATTTTAACTGCGATATAATGCTAATTTCTTTAAATGTATATATATATATATATATATATATATATATATATATATATATATGTAATAAAATAAAAAAAAATTTGCGCCATTTTTATTTTTGTTCTCTCTTAGCTTCAATTCTAAATTTGTGGAACATATTCCAATCTTAGTTTCGTCTTGTAACAGCTAAAATTTCTTTTCTTACTTTAGTTATTAATAAATTATTTCTTGCTTCTCAAAAAGGCGGGAAGTATTTCGTAAGCTTTTTACTTTCTGGCATATTCCTGCGATTTTAATTTTATTTTTTATTTTTTAACATCGCGTGACAAGTGTTACTACGCGTTGCTAAAGGGCTTAGTGTTCCGAGAAAAAAATATAGTTCTTGCCAGTAGACCGCCTATTACGGCCAATTAGAATTGATCATTTTGTCCGTTAGAGGCTCGAGTCCATCTTGATTGGATTTTTTAAAATGATTGACGCGGAGTAGGAGGGCGCTAGTTTTGTCGTGAAAATGATTTTTTCATTTGGCTTTTCAGGAGAGTAGAATGCACCTTTTCTTTAAACTATCAAGACGCGCGTTTTATTTCTCCGCTGAATTAGAAATGTCATTTTTTCCGAGATTGTAGAACGCCGGAATGTTGCAGCTTAGTGAGCGAAGGCCGTAGTGATAGATGTGTGGAACGGTGATCTGTGGAGTAACTTAAGTTCGTGCTCTAAATAATAAAGAACTAAAACACTGATTTTCTTGCATTGTTATTGGAGAAACTCCTACGAGAACAAATCCATGGCTTATCCACTTACCAGAACGACTGCTCATCCCACTATTGAATCTTAGTGAATAGTAGTATTCTACAACCAACATGGTATTCTATTAGTGATTATACACTATTATAGAACATCGTCGTCGTTTTATTACATTTTAGCCGGCAGGATGAAAAATGAACCGGCGTAAAACTTTTGAGAATAAGCTGCATGCTCTTCATACACTTACAGTTGTTCCTACATTTTTCCTGGTATTGTTTTCATCTTAACATTTAATACAGAAAAAAATAACTATGATATCTTCCATCTAAATGGTATGTCCAAGACTGAAGATGAATGGGATCAGCTGCTGTGTGTTAATACTAATATTGTAATTTTGTTTCCTGCAATAAGACTCAATGTGTGTTACTAACAGTCAGAGTTTTTGAGATGCTAGCTGCACGCATCTTTAACCTCATCTGCGTCTACTTCCACCCATGTTACGACGAGATGGCCTGCATGGAAAAACATCTTCATGTGCATAAATGATAAACCTTTCAGCTGAGAAAAGATCGTCTTATAAAGTTTTGTTTGTAATTATGTGTGGTATCTACATCTACAAATATTTTAAATGTGAAATATACCTCGCATTCTAGTGAGAAACTTTTCAACTGAGAGATATGCAACCAAACTGTGAGATATGCAAAATAAAAATTACAAAAGATCACCTGCATGAAATCAATTCAACATCATTTTCTTTTATTTATTTATTTACTGTATTTTCTAGGTAAAAGTGCATAAATATTTTGATAAATTTTCATTTCATAATAAATGAACACCTGCTGTATGGTTGCGAAACTACGGTAGATTCCATCAGTAATACAAGATAATTGAAATTTACACCTGTGAGTCGTATCTACGAAGTTCTTTATTTTTGTTTAGTTTAATAAAAAATTAGGTATTTGAACAAGGCCACATCGAACATGTCTGTAAGTTATTATTTATTATTTTATTGTTTTATTGATTAAGAAATTTAATGATAATTTCTTTGTTTAAATTCTTGATTTTTTTTCTCTCTCTTTTATTACAAATATTAAAAAATAAATTTGTTCTTAATTTATAATTAGTTAAAATTTTCTGCTCATAGAAATTTTATTTAGTTTTAAAGGTGTTATTTTTTTTTTTAAATCGAAAGATGGATTAATTTGTTGTTTAAAAAATACTCTGTTGCAAAATTTATTTTCCATACGTAAAGAAAAGTATTTTTGTTTTTAAAATTATTTGTTATTTCCCATGTATGGAAACCCGATATTTATTATTTTATTACTTATTTATTTATTATTTATTTATTTTTATTATTATTTATTGAGGTATTTGAAGTATAGTAATTGAATTTTAATAATTGAAGTATAGCATTTAAATATTTTCCATATGAATTATCCTTCTTATATGCTATTAAGATCAGGATTAGTAAAAGAAGAAAAAATGTCAGAAAATAAACTTGATATTGTCCCTTTTGAATTTGGGTTGGGCATGGATATATTTAAATGGTTTAAACATTTTGATCGAGAATGTTCGGTAGAAAAGAAAGATAATGAGTGGAAACATCAAAATATTTCAAAATATTTAAAGGGGGAAGCGCTAAAAACTTATATAAATGATTGTTTGGATTGTGCTACTTATGAGGAAATTGTCGAGATTTTAAGTGAAAAATTCATTCAAGTTAGAGTTCCAAAATTTTCTGAATTTACTTCCTTAAAGTTAAATGATCTAAGTGATTTGGATTCTTATTTTAGAAAGAAAGTTGAGATTGGAAGGCAACTTCAGCTTGAGGAAAATTTAATTATACAGGGATTAATTGATGGCCTTCAGCCGGAGTATCAAAATTGTTTGATGGTTAACCCTCCTTCCAATACTCGTGAATGGTTTCGCATTGCTAAACAATTAGCAGCGATTCCAAATCATACCTCTAATAACGGCAATAGAAATTTTCAACAAACTAGACCAATGCACAATCCCAATCCTCAGCCCAGACATTGGACTCGACCTACTCCAAACAATCCATCCCAAAATTTTAATCCTAGGTTTTTCACTCCTAGAATGCCTGCAACTCATTATCAAAACAATTACCCTAGTCGTCCGTGCAGAGTATGTTTAAACAGAGGCATAGAAAATGCATATCATTGGGAGAGGAGTTGTATATTTAACACAAATTCCTGTCAAGCTCAAACTCCTGCTCATATTCAACCACCCCCTACTAATAATGTCTGACAATTATTTATCCCTGGATATGTGGGCAATAACAAAGTGTATTGTGTGGTGGATAGTGGATCAACTGTCTCAATTTTACCCCTCAAATTTGTTCGATATTTAAATGGTAATTTACATAATGTTACCCCTATTACTATCAGACAGGCACAAGGAACTCTTACAATTAATAAATCATGTCGATTATGTATTAAATTTGGTAATATAAAGAGATATGTTAATTTTTTAGTAAGTCAACTTGATTTGGACTATGCTATTTTAGGTTTACCTGATTGTGCCAAATTTAAATTGAAAATTGATTGTGCAAAAAGCCAGGTGTTACAAGACAATATTTCGTTAAACCCATATGTCAACATATCCAGTGATAACTTAGAATTGCTTCATTTTGATATTATAAAAAATGATACTACTGTGCAACCCGATTATGGAAATACCATAACTCCTCAATCCTTGTCGCGAACTAATAATGATGATTATAATCTATTGGGGGATCTGAATGCTATTCAAAATAAAAATGTAAGGGAACTTTTAAGGGATTATTTAGATATTTTTGCAAAAAATAAATATGATGTAGGGAGAATTAATATTGAACCTCAGCGTATTTATCTTAAATCTGACCTACCAATATCTTTGAGGCCTTATCGTACATCCACTGCTGATGAAAAAGAAATATCTCAGCAAATCCAATCATTATTAGCTGCTGGGTTAATTAAAGAAAGTTATAGCCCATACTCTTCTCCAGTTACGTTAGTAAATAAACGAGATGAAGGTAAAAAAACCCGAATGTGTGTTGACTACCGAAAATTAAATTCTATCATGAAAAATGACGCTGAACCTTTACCCCGAATAGATGAAATTTTAGACAAATTAAGTGGTGCCCAATATTTCTCTACACTAGATTTAGCCTCAGGCTATTGGCACATACCTATTCACCCAGCCGATTCCGAAAAGTTAGCCTTTACTACTAATTGTGGGCTCTGGGAATGGAATGTTCTCCCCTTTGGTGTAAAGGTAGGCCCCCCAATTTTCAACAGGACAATTAGAAGAATTCTTACAAAATATAAAATAGACTTTGCTTGTTATTATTTTGATGATATAATTATTTTTTCTAAATCAATAGATGACCATATACAGCATCTCATCCAAATTTTTGATTTATGCCGAATAGAAAATATTAAATTAAAATTATCTAAATGTACTTTTGCTCAAAAACAAATCAATTTTCTAGGGTATGAAATCCAAAATGGAACTTTAACTCCAGCTAATACTAATATAGAAACGATTAAAAAATTAAAACCTCCTACTAACACTAAAGAATTACAAAGATTTCTTGGTTCTATAAATGTGTATCATAAATTTATTGACAAATATGCTGAAATTAGACACCCCCTAAATAAATTACTTAAGAAAGATACTATTTGGGAATGGAATACTGAATGTCAAAACTCTTTTCAAAAATTAAAAGATGCCCTCATTGCTAAACCAATTTTAAAGATTTATGACCCAAAATTACCCCTACACATGTTTGTTGACGCTTCTCAGGTAGCGGTAGGTGCAGTTCTTAAACAACCCGACCATAATAACTTTTTACATCCAATTGCTTATTTTTCTAGAGGATTGAGAAGTTATGAGAAAAATTATTTCATTACCGAACTAGAGTGTCTTGCTATCATTGATACTTTAGATAAATTTTATCATTACTTTCACGGTGTGCAATTTACCATCCATACTGATCATGCATCTCTTGTTTGGTTAAAAAATGTCAAACATTTAAGAGGTCGATTATTTAGGTGGTCATTGAAGTTAAGTATGTTCGATTACAAAATAGAGTACTTAAAGGGATCTACAAATGTCGAAGCCGACATGTTGTCCCGAAACCCTATTTCTCATTTTTGTAAGCCCCTTACTTTTCTTCTTGACGTTAAAGAGATTATTGAGATGCAAGAAAAAGAAAATGTGTGTGGATCAAATTATATTAATGACAATGGACTGATTATAGTTAAAAGAAAAGGTTTTCGTAAAGTGGTAGTTCCCATGTCCCTAAGAAAAAAATTGCTTAATGTTGCTCATGAACAGTTTGGTCACCCTGGTGTTCAAAAAATGCAAAATTTAATTTCTCCTAACTATTATTGGCCAGATATGACCCAAGACATTACTAACTTTGTTAAATACTGTGATATTTGCCAGAAAAATAAAAAACCTAGACAGAAAAAATTTGGCTTATTACAAGCTATGCCCACTACAGATCAACCTTTTGACTGTCTGTCTGTTGATACTGTAGGAGGGTTCAATTATTATAATTCTACAAAAAAATATCTCCATATTATAATAGACCATGCCACAAGATATGTTTGGGCATTTCCTTCCAAAAGTGTCACTACAGAAACTTATACAAATTGTCTGAAACAAATTTTCAATATCAAAATCCCTCAACAATTATTCTGTTTTAGTAAGATTTCAAGTGTACAGTCCCCTCAAAAAATACTTAGTGACAGGAATGCTGCTTTTACTTCTTCAAGATTGAAAAAATTCCTGCGAAATCATAATATTAAACAACGTTTGACCACTGCCCATCATCCACAAACGAATGGGAAATGTGAAAGAGTAAATCAGACAATAGTAACTAGATTAAAATGTAAAGTAAACTCCACTACCTCTAAAATTCCCTGGACTAAGCTTTTAACTGAGGTAATTAATGAATATAATAATACACCCCATTCTATTACCAAATTTCCACCTGCGTACTTACTTTTTGGCCAATTACCCTATGACTCCCCCTTACAACAAAATTATTATCCCCCTGTTCATGAAGCACTTAAAATTGCTAAAGCAAGAACTGATGAATTTCATTTAAAAAATAAAAGATATTATGATAAAGATTATATCGAACCAAAATTTAAAATAGGAGATCTAGTTATCTATGAAGAATTTCAGTACCCTAATACTAGAAAGTTGTCACAAGTATTTAGTGGCCCTTATAAAATTCTTAACAAATTATCCGAAGTAAATTTTGAAATTGATAGGCAAAACCAGTTCAAAAGTTCAGAAATAGTACATGTATCTAAATTAAGGCCTTATTATTCCCCTGATAAATTTAAATTAAGTCATGAGCAACAACCCCCTAGTCAACAACAACAAACTCAGGTAAAAACTGTAGCTTAAACTATATCTCTAGTTTATCATTTTATAATTTTTTCTCTTAAACAGTAAATTTCTTTTCATATTTTAATTCAGATAATATCCTGTAATTCTCACAGAATGGCAATGATATCTCTTGACTGCAGCGAGAGTGTCACTTGTCTGGAAATTTTTATATTTGTTTATTTATGCCGGCGTAGACGAACAAAATGGAAATTTCTTATTCTGTACTGAATTACTCTACTTAGAATATATATTTTTTTTTTCTTTCAACAGAACCTATTTGTAATATTAAGTTTAATCTATCAATTATTAAATTAATTATTTGCCAAGTAACAAAATTTTTATCACTTTATTTTAATATATATATTTTTTCTTTCTCTCTTTCTTTGCTTCTGCATTCCAGTCCAATTACATGTCAATTATAATATAATTTTGTTTCTTTTTCTCTTTCCTACTTGCATCTTGCAATGTTTTATCACACCGAGAGAATATTTATTGCGTAATTATTTGACATGAATAGATCTTGTTTTTTATTTTTATCATTTATTAATATTTCTTTTTAAGAATCTTAGTAGTTTAAAGGTCACGTGCATTTTCAAACATGAATAAAATTTTTATTTATCTTTATTTTATTTTAATTTATCATATTATATTTTAATTTTTTTTTTGTACATATTCCTACTTAATCCTGTACTCGGATTACCAGATTAAGTAAATGATTTCATAGTTGATTGTATTTTTTATTTTTTTTTTATTCCACTTCTCTCTATATTTCATCCCAAAAATATGAGATGAGATAAACGAGATTAAGTATTTAAAGAATGTCTTTTGTGATATTTATTATTACTTATTAAGAGATTTACTTATACCCATTATGAGATTTACTTACACTTATGATATTTATTATTATTGATATTTTTCCTTATTATGTTTCTTAATTATATTGTTTATTATTTACATTGTTAAATTTTATTATTACTATATTATAAAATGTGTTATTAATTAAAAATACAATTATAAAAGTATTTTCACAAAGATTCCAAAATGGAACTGTTATGAATGTTCAAGGACTTACTCACACAAAAACTGAACTAATATTATAATGTTAGCTGATGAATTTGGACAGTTAAATGAATTAGACATCCTTAAAATGAGGTAATGAACTATGCCATTCCAAATATGACTTTAAGAAGATTTTTGAAATAAACTTTTAAAAATTGATTTCTAGATTTGACATTGTTAAAAAAGAATTTAACGTTATTGTTTTTCATTTTTATGTTTCATTTTTATGTTATTACTATGGGTAATTGCTTATATTTTCAAATTACTTTTTGATGTGTACTTTAAACAAGATTATATCTTGTATTTGTATTGAAGCCTATTTTATTGTATTTAAATTTGAAGTTATTCCACGCATCACCTTGGTGTTTTTAAATTTGAATTCTATATTTATATAAAAAAGAGAAATTAATTTAAATTTTTTTTTATTCAGTATCTAATTATTATTACTTATATCAACAACTTCGTGAGCTAAGTCTGCATCATCTCCCTTTCTGTGAAATTGCAGGTCTCAGACCTACTTTTTCACCCGTCTTTCTGGGAGGGGGGATTTGTAATAAAATAAAAAAAATTTGCGCCATTTTTATTTTTGTTCTCTCTTAGCTTCAATTCTAAATTTGTGGAACATATTCCAATCTTAGTTTCGTCTTGTAACAGCTAAAATTTCTTTTCTTACTTTAGTTATTAATAAATTATTTCTTGCTTCTCAAAAAGGCGGGAAGTATTTCGTAAGCTTTTTACTTTCTGGCATATTCCTGCGATTTTAATTTTATTTTTTATTTTTTAACATCGCGTGACAAGTGTTACTACGCGTTGCTAAAGGGCTTAGTGTTCCGAGAAAAAAATATAGTTCTTGCCAGTAGACCGCCTATTACGGCCAATTAGAATTGATCATTTTGTCCGTTAGAGGCTCGAGTCCATCTTGATTGGATTTTTTAAAATGATTGACGCGGAGTAGGAGGGCGCTAGTTTTGTCGTGAAAATGATTTTTTCATTTGGCTTTTCAGGAGAGTAGAATGCACCTTTTCTTTAAACTATCAAGACGCGCGTTTTATTTCTCCGCTGAATTAGAAATGTCATTTTTTCCGAGATTGTAGAACGCCGGAATGTTGCAGCTTAGTGAGCGAAGGCCGTAGTGATAGATGTGTGGAACGGTGATCTGTGGAGTAACTTAAGTTCGTGCTCTAAATAATAAAGAACTAAAACACTGATTTTCTTGCATTGTTATTGGAGAAACTCCTACGAGAACAAATCCATGGCTTATCCACTTACCAGAACGACTGCTCATCCCACTATTGAATCTTAGTGAATAGTAATATTCTACAACCAACATGGTATTCTATTAGTGATTATACACTATTATAGAACATCGTCGTCGTTTTATTACATATATATATAATCTTAAATCTATAGATATTTCACTTAACTTCAAGGCTATTAAAACAAACGATATCTTGGTTCATACTACTTCTGAACATGACTCCCTTTTCTAACTGTCTAAGCAAAATAATTTTAAGCCTAGCTTTTAGGATTTATTTCACCATCGAGAGTAATTTTTTTTTGTGACTTGAGTAGTTCCCAAACATTTACGCATAAAATTTCTGTTCAGCATTATTTTTTAAAGATAGATTATTGATCAGAAATATAGATTGTCTTCTTTATTTTCCTTATTTTTACTCTTTTACTTAAGATAACACGATTTTTAAGTGTAATGATGGAATTCTGAAATCCTTTTTTCACTCCTTTTTTTCCTATATGCTAATGTACAAAAATTATGTACATAGATACTTATCCAATAATAATATAACATTTTTGATATTTTTGGGTACTACATGGTTATCCTGTCGATCAATTTCGTCAAATTATATAATTCCCAAACTTAATGCCAAATTATACTGATTGTCATTTTTTTTATGGAAAAAGAACAAAAAAAATTAGCAAAACATTAAAAAATATACAGATTAATTCGAATTAAAAATCACTTGATGACGTAAGAAACACGTAAAATGGGATTAATATGAAGTTAATGCGACATTAAGGATGAGCATATTATAGTTTGGGGATAGCTTTTTGGTCGACGGTATAGTCAAATAATACCTTTATTTAGAATTTAATAATGAATAATTTTTTTTTTCTTTTAGCCAATTTGAGGGTATCTATCGTCAACAATTAATGATTTCCATAAATTTGCAGATGTTTCAACAACAATGGAGCTGATTATGCACAGAATCTTGTGCGAATTGCATTTTTGCCGATCCCACCAAAGCTAGCATAGGGGAGAAAATACGAGCTCCTGATTGGTTGAATACTATTGGTTGAAAAGAGCATTTTGTTTTCCTGCATTTTTGAATTTATATTTACTTAATCATCTGTTTCTGTTTGAAAAATTTTTATAAGATTGATTTTAATAAATTTGCTTCTGATTTTACATATTTACATAAAGAAGAATAAAAAGAAGGATAAAAAGAAGAATTTCCTGGAATTTTTAGATGTTCTTTAAATTATTCAACCAATCAGAAGCCCATATTTTCTTCCTTATACTAGCTTCGGTGAGATCGGCAAAATTGGGTGTGAATTGTATTCTTTATTAGTCTGAGAAAAAATATCATAATTCCTCCAACTGTAACAATTGAATTATATACAGTAAAAATTTTAAAACTAATTATAATACACATCACAAATCGTCATTCTCTACATGTTGTGTAGTATGTAATTTTAATGATCTTTTGTGAAAAATACTGCAAAAGTATTCATCATTATGGTAATAGATATCTTATATATTGTAATATAAATTCAAAATGTTATTCTGTATCTCTGTACATTTGCTAATTCAAAATGTTATTGTGAATCTGCTAAATTTGCTAAATTTGCACAGTATCGGTAAAATTTAAGTGCCTGTTTTAAATGAAAACAAACAGACTACTATTTTAAAAATTCAAAGATTTATTTACACTTCCTACGACAGTAGTTAAATCTTCTTTAGGTTAATTAAAATGTCAAAGTTTTTTTTTTCATGGAAAATTTATTCAAGTAGAAAATACTTTTTTTCTTATATTTTTTCCTTTAAACTTCTTTTAAAATTCTACGTTTGAAACATTTATGTCAATTTTAAGTGACTGAAAATAATTCAGTACGAAACGACACATTTTTAAATTACTTAGTTTATACGCTTTAGACATTTTAAAAGTTTTTTGACTAATTAAGTTTTTACTAAAATATTAACATAATGTAATTCCTTAAAATGTGAAATTAATATTTTTGAAAAAGAAAAAGATCTTTTCCGCGGGCCTCGTTCTAAAATCCAGATTTTTTTAAAATGGGAATTTCAAGGAATCAACAATATCAAAGTGTTCAGAAAAAAGTATCATACATCACATATCAAAATGTTAAGAAAATGTTCTTCTTTATATATATTTCTATTGTAATAATAATATATATAAAGAAGGACATTTAAAATAATTGAGTTTTCGAAAATTTTAAAGTTTAGTCCTGAGACCCTTTAAAATATGAGCGTATAGTTTAATTTGAATTAGTAAATTTTAAAACAAAGATTTCAAAAATAGCAACGTTTTCCATGTCACCAAATATAAAAACGCCAAATTTAATTTGAGAATTGTCTTAAAAATTCTTTACTTAATCCCAAGAGTAATAAAAATATGATAAAAAATATAACAATAATGTTAATAAATTAACTATTTCATAAACATGAAATTTGTAATTTTTTTCTGAATTACCTATATTTTCTACATTATTTATCATGAAATTTTGTACTCTTTATAAAGATGCTAAATATATAAAAAAACAAAATATAAACAATTAATTACAAAACTTACAGTATTGTTGGATAACATTGCTACTACACAGAACATAAGCACCATAAAAATATTCCCTTGTTTTAAAATCCCTAATCATGTAAATGTTTTACGCATTTAGCTGTTTTATATTCCACATGACAAAATTATATATTTTTTCCTTAGACGAACGTTTCTATTTATTAAATATAAAAATTTCACAAATTCTACGAAATGCTTTTGTGAAAAAAATTTAGCAATTTATACAGAAATAGTATTTATCAAAATGTGTTTTAGAAACAAAGAAACTAAATTAAAACTGGGTTATATTTGTGATCATTCAGAGTTTGATAGAGATATGTGTAATTTAGATTAGAAAAATTTGAAAGTTTTCATTTTTATATCCTAACTTTTTAATTAATTGTATTAAGCTCTGGATTCAAAACGTAATAATTTTGTAATTTTTTAAATGTTAAATTTTCGATATTTCATGTTTCATATTAAATAATAATTCTTAAAATATAATGCCCGTGGAGTCGGGTGCGCTTTTGACGTAACAGAAAATTAATGGCACAAGATAGAAAATGTGAAACCTTTACCAAATAAAAGAAAAAATCCTCCAAGTTTCATACCTGTTCAGAGCAGTTCAATATGGCTTCAATTTAAAAAGGAGAATCACAAACATTATCCACTCTGTTACCCCACATGTAGTTAACTGTGTGTGGGAGAGGCCTTAATACCCTTTATATGAGTGTAAAGTTACAATTAGAAGTCACATTGAATTAGAGAACAGAGCACAATGACTTTAGGAACACGAAGTATTAGAATAACTATTAGATATATATTAAACAAAATATTTAAAAAGCATATTTAATTTTAATGTTTTTTTAGGTACAAAGCTGCATAAAAGGGTTTATAGTTTATAGATTGTTATAAAGCAGTGTGTAAAGTTTCTTTTTAGAAGTTAGTATCTTTAATCAAAATAAACATAGTCTGTTATTTTAATCAACCTTTACCGGGTGTCCCAAAAATGACTGACGGATTTCAAAATTCAATAACTTGCGAACGGTGACAGCTATTTAAAAAATTTTTGCAGGAGGGTTATGTATAATGTCAGGAGTTTTTTGCCGTAATTTTTTATTTTAGTTCGCATCTCAAACAATAGGTAGCGCTGACGGCGATTGAAAGCGAGGTCGACGCTTCACTCAGCACTGAGCACCTGGCCTTCAATCACCGTCAGCGCTACCTATTGTTTGAGATGCGAACTAAAATAAAAAATTACGGTAAAAAAAAAACTCATGACATTATACATAACCCTCCTACAAAATTTTTTTAAATAGCTGTCACCGTTTGCAAGTTATTGAATTTTAAAATCCATCAGTCATTTTTGGGACACCCGGTATAGATGAAAAAAAAAAATCAATCAGAGTGCAAAAAATAAAATACTAGTCTAATGCTTGTATTTTAATTGAGGTGTATTAAGTATTTTTACTTTTTGGGAATTAATATTGTAATATAAAATTATTCAATTTAATGAATAATTTAGAATGGTAAATACAAATTTAGTAAATATAAAACAGTTATGCAGAAATTATAATTCAATACCGTTTAATCAAGTTAACCAATAATCGATATCGTTTAATAAACATGAGACTCATTTTCAATTTTTGTACTTTAATTTAGCTTTTAATTGTAAGGATAGTTAATATATTTTCTATAAATCGATTCATTATTTTAATGAAATAAAACATATGACAGTTTAAGAATATGATAGAACGATAAATAAGGCTTAAAGATGAATCATAAACTAACTTTTATGTTTGAAGTAGTCCTATAAATTTGATGAAATGAGCTAATTAATTATATTTTTAAAATCAAATTATTCCTATTTCGGATATGCCATTTGTAGCATTTAATGGATTTAATTAAAGTTTTAATATCCAGTTCACTTTTAAAAGCGTTCCAACATTCAGTATCAAACTATTTAAATTTAAAATTTTCCAATTTAATTTGGTTAGCTAGTGAATCATTAAATTTCTACTGAATTTCACTAATCTGCTAAAATGAAAAATGTATACATATATTGCTTGACCATAATTAAAAATACTTTTTTCTTCAAAATATCTACATATGAAATTATTTATTTATTTTTAAATATTCAATTGATGTAATTAAAAAACCTTTAAATCTTTCGTTTGTAGCATATTTACAGTTTTATTTAATATATGTTCTTAAACTAAATTTAAGCATTTATTTATTATTGTTAAAATTTTCATTACTAAACTGAAAATAATGAGCTCCTTTTTTTCTTTTATTAAATATGTCATTTTTCTTTGCAAATCATCAGTTTTTAGATGTGAAAAGCTTACATTTAAATTTCTAACTTCAAACTTAAGTATTTGAAATAAATTTTATTATTTTTCGTATTATTACAACATTGCAGCTAATTTAATAAAGCAGAAGGATTTACAAAAAATAAGGATTATGAACAATGAAGTGTTATGTTTTACATATTGATTAAAGATGCAGGTTCCGAGACAAATTTTGTGATGCGAGTAAAAATAATTTTGTGGATACATTATCCAGTAGTAGATATGAATTTGAGAATATCTTTAGCTAATAATTGACCTCAAAGTCTAATTAAACTGAAATTTTCCCGAAACAAAGAAATTCGGTACAAATATTAAAATTATATGCATTACCAGTACAATTTCTGTATTTTTTTTCTGAAGTTTGTATAAAAGTAGTTGTTTAATAGATAAGTTTAGCTGTATATGCAGCATTTCATTGCTACTATAGTTTATTTGCTGGATTTATATTTTGTATATTTTCCGCATTTAAATAATAAGAAAAGTTTAATGGTGACTAGTATAGTTGCTATTCAATCGCGATTATTTGGTATAAAACCTCCATGAGTTAAAAAAAATACTGAAATCGAACAATCTGAATAATGTAACCTTATTTTGTCGTGCATGTGTGCTTTGTAACTTATCTTCTTTCTTCTTTCTGCCTTCATTCTGACTGAATGATATAACAAAAGCAATAGCTAATCTGTAATTAAGAAATTTATTCTGCAAACGCTTGTAAAATATGTGAATTTATAGTGAGTGATACATATACAGGGTGCAATATATTATCCATCGTCGACCTTTAATTTCTAAACCGTTGGTCGTAGACATATAGTTTCAATTGCAAAATTGTTTCAAATAAGGTAAATATTCGTGTTGTGACGTTGTTTAACGTAAAAAATCAATTTTATAAAAATTGCAAAATTTAACTTTTTGTAAGGTGGCCCAGTTCCCATGGTTATATTTAGTAAAAGTTTACACTTATCACAACAAATATAACACAAAAAGTTTGACTTATGTACGACAGAATTAGACAGAGTTATTAAATTTCAAAGTTTGAGATCTTTCCTCATGATTTTGACTTTCATTCATTGATCAGTTATAAAAAATAATTAAAATAACTTGAAATCAAAATCAGGTTACAAAATCCCTTTTATGGTGAAACTACACTGTAAAAAAAATTCAAGAGGTTACTAAAAATTTCTTAGTAAATTTGTATTCCACAGAATTTTTTAGTAACCATTACAAACTTTTTTTTTTGCAAGTGAAACAAGCATTTCTTTTGTAAACTGAACAAAAGAATTTTTTGTATAACTAACTTAAAAATTTTTAGTATGAGCCACAAAGCAAATTTTAGTAATAGCTCCAAAATTACTTTTAATAACCATTACGTGCAACCGAAGCGGAGGAGCTTCTTCGAGCTGCATCCAGACTTCTGAAGTGGAAGATTTTCGTCAAAACAGCAATAGATAGCAGCACTAAACAATCTTAACTGCTCCGACAGGATTTTCATAATCCCTTTATTAACGAGACACTACAAGCATTCGGGGTGTATTAGGCGGTGGCAAGTTTCGAACCCGGGATCTTTTAGCCTGTTGTCCGTTACTATAACCACTATGCTATCAAGGCCACACCAACTGAGTTTTAGTAAGAGCTATTAAAAATATAAAACTATTAACTCTATTCGTTGCTAATTTTTTTCTAGTAATTCTTACAGATTTTCTAGTAACCGACTAAGATTACTAAAAATTTTTTAGTAATTACAAGGATCACTAAAGTTTTTTTAGTAGATCGACACTTTTTTTTACAGTGTAGCTTTAGCCAGTATCGTTAAATTGGGGTATTCTGACTGTTGGCGCACCTTTGTTATGACGTCGAATGACGTAAGCATATATCCCCCGCCCACAGATGTTTCCCTCCAGTTTGTTATGGACGCCGCCAAGGCAGTCACTGCTCTCAGAACGCATTTTAATAATAAACTACAGTCTGCTATATCGACATTTTTTAATTCATATTTATATCACATCGCAACACTAACATTATGGGCCGTCGAGCTCAAAGGTATTTATATTTAAAAAATAATAATAGTTTAAAATAGTGAATTGACAGTGCAGACGACAAATTTATTCTTTCTTTCTTCGAACTTCGAGCAATTCAATCTTCGAACGCATAGAACAACACCTGCAGTTTGATAAAAGTGTTACGCAATCATCGCAAGAAAGAGTAAGAACAGACGAAATACGAAATCACCTGTTTACCAGAAAAGGTAAGAAACATTCGATTATTCCTTAGATTTCATAAGTTTCTAAAATGGATGCAATTGAAAAAATAAAAAAGAAACGCGCAACTGTAAGGACAGCTGTAACTAAGCTTATAACTAAAATTGATACTTTAATTAATGAAGAAAATAAGGAAACCGATGAGTATTTAGAAATTTTTGAACAGTTAAATGAAAAGGAAGAATCGCTGAAAAATTTAAATAGCGAGATAGAAGCTGCCATAAGTATTGCGAAAGATTATGAAAATGATATTACCATTAGTGAAGAATATACAGAGAATATTGTAAGAGCTAAATTCAAAATTAAGAAACAAATTAAGCATTTAGAAGAGGGTAAGGTTCTCAATCAAAGTCAACTAAAACCTACTCTTACAAATGACTCATTTAATATTAAATTACCGGAAATACCGCTCCCGAAATTCTCAGGAAAACCGGAAGATTGGAGTTCATTCAAATTACAATTTGATAATATTATAACATCGAATGAGCAATTATCTGAAACTCAAAAACTTCATTATTTATCAGCAGCTTTAACAAACGAAGCAAAAGTTTTGCAAACGACAGAAGATACATTCGCTTCTTTAATTCAGGCATTAAAAGATAGGTATGAAAACAATAGAATAGCTGTAGAAATACATATAAATTCACTTTTCGAAGCAGATAAAATTATACAACCTTCTGCTAAAGATTTGCGGAATTGAGTTGACACCGTAAAGAAAAGCATTCGCGCATTAAAGGTTTTAGATTACACAAGGAACAATCTTTCCGACGTTCTAATTCTGAATATTATTCTTCAAAAATTGGATAAAGATACGCGAAAAAGTTACGAAATGAGTATCAGTTCAAATGAAGTTCCAGAATTAGACAATTTAATACTATTTTTACAGAAACGTTCTCAAATCTTGGAAAATATCAGTAAAAACATTTCAGCAAAACCCAAGTCAAATCAAGACCGTAATTCTAAACAAAAATCTCTCTTTGTTAAGTCAACTAATTTAATTAATTCATGTGTGTTATGTAAGCAAAATCATGCAATTTATAAGTGCGATATATTTTTGAAATCAAATGCCTTTCAGAGAAAAGAAACTGCAATGAAACACAAACTTTGCTTTAATTGTTTAAGTAATCAGCACACGATTGCTAATTGTAAATCTAAAAGTTTCTGCAACATTTGTCAGTCACGACATAATACGTTACTTCACAGAAATGCAAACATTTCCTTTCCGAACAAAATTAATGAAGTTAATCCCATCGAGCAAGGTAATAAACTAAATCCGAATGCACAAGAGTTTTTCGGACAGACAGAAGTTAAATCACTTCTATCGCCTTCCTTATCTTGCGTTAATAACGGAAATAAATCTGTTATTCTCTCCACTGCTTTAGTTTGGGTTTTTAACCCTTATTCTGGTAATTATTTACAAGCACGTGTAATACTCGACTCAGGAAATATGTCCAATATTGTAACAGCAGAATTTGCTGATCGACTAGGAATTCCATTAAAGAGATTGAAAATCGCGATATCAGGATTAGGTGGAAAAGAAATGAACATTAAATATAAGGTGCATGCGAAAATTCTAAATGGAAATGGATCCTTTGAAACATCATTAGATTTCCTTGTTGTTTCAAAAATAACCGATTCACTCCCAGTCACAAAATTGAATATTCATAACTTGAAAATTCCTCATCAGTTAGCAGATCCAAATCCAAAATTTAGCGTTCCTGGCAAAATTGACATGCTACTCGGAGCACAATCCTTCTTTGATATAATAAAGGATGGAGAAATTCGAATTCCAAACAGCAATTTAGTTTTCCGAAATTCAGTATTCGGATATATCGCAACAGGAACCGCAGATACGATCAGTCATACGCAATATTGTGGTTTTATTTCGCAGTCTCAAAGCATTGATGAATGTTTAGAAAAATTTTGGAAATTGGAAACCATTGATGAACCTTGCAAAATTCTGAGTAAAGAAGAAGAAAACTGTGAAGAACATTACAAAACTACGCATAAAAGAAATGACTCTGGTAGATATATAGTGCAGATGTCTACCAAGGATTTGGAAAAGTTAGGTGATTCTAAAGAGCTTTCCGAAAAACGTCTGATTCAGTTGTGGAGAAGATTATCTAAAGACAAAACTATGAAAATATTATACCAGCAATTCATGCAAGAATACTTAGAGTTAGGCCACATGGAGAAGGTTACAGATGCTCAACCCGGACATCCAGATAATAATTTATGTTACTACTTGCCACATCACGGAGTTCTCAGACCAGACAAAACCACAACAAAATTAAGTGTGGTATTCAATGCATCAGCGGCAACTACATCTGGTTTCAGTCTCAATGATTGTCTGCTAAAAGGAGAAGTGAAAGAAGACATATTTGAAATTATGACAATATTTCGTATTTACAAGTATGCTTTTACTACAGACATTCAAAAAATGTTCAGACAAATTTTAATTCATCCATCTCAACGCGATCTTCTAAGAATTGTATGGAAGACAGATGAGAACGAAGAAACTGCTGTTTACAGATTGAATACAGTCACATATGGAACTTGCTGTGCACCGTTTCTCGCAATATGGACTCTGAAACAATTAGCCATCGATGAATCATCAAAATTCCCTTTGGCTGCTGAAGTAATACGAGAAGATGTATACATGGATGACATTGTTACAGGCGCACATGACCTAGATACAGCTACAGAACTCCAGCAGCAGTTATGCAACATGCTAAAAACCTGCGGCATGTCCCTTCACAAATGGAATTCCAACTCAAAGGAATTGATGAACAGTAAGCCACAGGAAGTTCAAGAACATAATTTTTCCGTAAATGAAGAATCAACAAGCAAAACTCTAGGGGTTATTTGGAAACCCGTTGAAGATCAATTTATGTTCAAGATTTCAGTAACAGAGAAATCATCATACACGAAACGAGACGTGCTGAGCACCATTGCAAGATTATACGATCCCTTAGGTCTTTTGGGACCAATTATTACTCGAGCAAAGATATTTCTTCAGAAATTATGGCTCCTGAAATTAGGTTGGGAAGATGAAATCCCAGATCCAGTTGCAAGTGAATGGATAAATTTTGTGTCATCTCTAAAACTAATCGAAGAAATTAGAATCGACAGATACATTCTAACCGATTCTTTTCAGAAATTAGTGTTGTTAGGATTTTCAGATGCTTCGGAATTAGCTTATGGAGCTGCAGTTTATATGCATTGTACAAGTGAAACAAGTACTGTAACAACTAAACTGGTTGCGAGTAAGTCATGCGTAGCCCCTTTAAAGACAATTTCCATACCCCGCCTGGAACTCTCAGCTTGCCTACTTCTTTCTCAACTAATAGAGAAAATTCGACTTTCTTTAAAAATGCCAGTAAGTGACATTTATTTGCATACAGACTCAAAAATCGCAATTGCTTGGATCAGTACACCGCCAAACAAACTAAAAACCTTTGTTGGCAACAGAGTATCCAAGATACAAACCTTAACTGAAAACTGTCATTGGAAGCATGTCCCGTCGCATTTAAACCCAGCAGATGTTATATCACGTGGACTAGGTCCTCAAGAACTTTCCAACATGAATCTTTGGTGGAATGGACCCCCGAACTTTCACACATCTTCATCTTCTGATGAACCCAATGACAATATAGACATTCTATCACAAGAACTGTACTCGCATGAACTTAAAAAAACAGACAATGTTAGTTTAATTTCTACTTCTGAAAATTCATTTGTAAATGATTTTCTTGATTTAAGTAACAACTACTTAAAATTAATACGTATTCTAAGTTTTATTTTCAGATTTATATTTAATGTTAAAAATAACATTCGACGAAATGGTCCACTCACAACAGAGGAACTTCGTAATGCCAAGCACTATCTCATCAAAATGGTGCAGGTAAAATCTTTCGAGTATGAAATCAAAACCCTTGAGAAGGGAGAAATTCCCAAGAAGGGCCAGGTGAGTTGTTTAAATCCCTTTCTTGATAAGCAGAAATTGTTACGGGTAGGTGGTAGGTTAAATAATTCTGACTTATCTTTTGATAAAAAATTCCCTATATTGCTCCCAAAAAAATCATAAACTGACTTTATTGATCATGACATATTTTCATCTTAAATATTTACATGTGGGAGCCCAAACTTTACTCCATCTTATTAGGCAAGAATTTTGGCCACTGGGTGGTAGAAATACTGCCAGAAAAATTGTCCATGACTGCATAATTTGTTTCAAAAATAAACCTAAATGTATTGAGCAAATTATGGGAAATCTTCCCTCAGAAAGAATTACTCCTAGTTCCCCATTCACTAATGTAGGGATTGATTTCTGTGGCCCCTTTTATATTAAATATAAGGGTCAAAGAAAAGGTATTTACAATAAATGTTATGTTGCTATTTTTATTTGTTTCGTAACAAAGGCCATACATTTAGAAGTGGTCACTGACTTAACTTCAGAAGCAATGATAGCAACATTAAAGAGATTTTTCAGTAGGAGAGGTAAAAGTTCTTCTATCTGTACTGACAATGCAAAAAAATTTGTTGGAGCCAGTGCAGAGTTAAAACGTTTGGCAAACATGATTAGAAACCCCCATAGATGTTTTGGCTGATTATTTAACAAGTGAGGAAATCGCCTGGAATTTCATTCCACCCAGGACACCCAATTTTGGTGGTTTGTGGGAAGCTGGGGTGAAGTCGTTTAAGCATCATTTAAGAAGAACTGTAGGAAATTCGCGATTAACTTTTGAGCAATTTTTAACAGTTACCGCGCAAATTGAAGCCATTTTAAACAGTCGGCCCCTCACGCCCATGTCTTCTGACCCCAATGATTTTGAAATTCTAACTCCAGGCCATTTTCTCATAGGTAGACCTCTAAGCAGTGTGCCTGAACCTGATCTCACTGGCGAACGCGATAATTATTTGTCTCAATGGCAAAGATTAAGCAAAATGGTCCAATTTATTTGTCGAAAGTGGAAATTAGATTATCTTAATAATTTACAAGCCAGACATAAATGGCAGTTTGAAAAAAACAATGTTATTCGAAATTCAATGGTCCTTTTAAAAGAGGATAATCTTCCACCCTGCAAATGGACAATTGGTAGAGTTCAGGAAGTAGTTAACGGACCAGATGGTAAGGTTAGAGTGGTATTAGTTAAAACCCCTCAGGGTATTTTCAAAAGAGGCATATCGAAATTATGCTTACTTCCTTGTCAATAAACTGACAAATTATTATATGAATATGTTTAGCCATTTCACTGTAAACTTATTATGTAACCAAATGTTTGAAGGCTATTTAATTATTCATTGTTCTATTCATTATTATTACATTATGCATCTTTATTGTATTGTATGTTATTCATTGTAAATTTAGATATTGTATTGTATATTGAAATGATATTTCAACGTGGGGCGGTATGTTGGCGCACCTTTGTTATGACGTCGAATGACGTAAGCATATATCCCCCGCCCACAGATGTTTCCCTCCAGTTTGTTATGGACGCCGCCAAGGCAGTCACTGCTCTCAGAACGCATTTTAATAATAAACTACAGTCTGCTATATCGACATTTTTTAATTCATATTTATATCACATCGCAACACTAACACTGACCAATGAGAATGCTCTATATATCGTCAAGTAATCGTCGTCGATTAAACCGGTGGATTGACTATGCAACAAAGTATGCAGATTTTTAACAGTGCATATCCCCAAGGATTAACTTAAAAAGAATAAACGAAATGTAGAAAATCAATTGTGAGTCATTTAAAAATAAATTTTTCGGTAAAGATAAATCCGAAATGAGATTGTAAAAATATTTTGTGTAAAAAGGTATTATGGATTTTTTTTTTTTTTTTTTTTTTTTTTTGTCTTTAAAAATGTTTTTTCTAAATTCGGATTCCGAAGGGGAAAAACATTATGAAACAATTTCAAATAGTTAAAATAATAAAAAATTTCTAGTATTATATCAAACGTATATAAAGACGATACATAAAATACAGAAATAATATGTAATTATTAACAACACAGCAAACACATACCTTTCGGCACTCGATTGGACCACAGCCGGCAGTGTCGGTTATGTGTCGGCGTGTACACAGTAGTTTCGGTGAAGTTTCGGCAGCATATCGGCAACTGAAACTTAAGAATCTAATTTTTCAGCTGCCGATTATCGTAATCGGTCCTTTTATTGTTATATATCGGCAAACGACCTATAGTGGCACATGATGCAGGACCGATATGTGATTTCTGATAGTGTTCGATTAGATTTGACAACATCGGTCCGAAGTCGAAATTTTTTATTTTAACTGGCATTTATTTATTTATTTATTTTTCTAAATTTTATTTGAGTTTTGACAATAGAACTAATTTTTATGCATTTCATGTAAAATTCTAATAGTCATAAACAGAAAAATTGTCAAAAATAACCAATATTTTTTATATATATATTTATTTTAATTCAATAAAAAACTTAGTTATTTGAATTAGTAAAAAACATTTATTTTTATCGCTTATTAAAATTATTACTCCTTATAAACTTTATCGTAAAAAAAAAATAATAATAAAATTCTTCATAAGTTAATTTAACTTATTTTCTAATTATATTAATTTTCAATGAAATAGCTGTTTTTTTAATTAAAAAAAATACTAAAAATTTTTTCAAACTATTTTACAAGCTATAAAAATATATTAATTCTACCCAGCGTTTTGACCTTAAAATTTAAACGAAAGACTCGAAAATCTCCCACTTCTAAAAAAAATGTTCTAAATGCAATAATAATAATAATAATAATAATAATAATAATAATAATAATAATAATAATAATAATAATAATAATGATAATAATAATAATAATAATAATAATAATAATAATTATTATTATTATTATTAAAAATATATCCTAAAGTAAATCATCAAATGACATACAATATTTTTTATTCTAATTAAAAGTGATTAATTATCAACTTATTTTCTTATTAAAACTATTTTTTATGTTACAAATATATTTCCTAATTTAGCACATTTAATTGCATTATAAATCCTAAAAAAGCTGCATTAACAGAAAATTTCTAAATTCAGGGATTTTAGTAGTACTAAAGTATTGTTAAATTTACAGAAAAATTGAGAAATATCCCCATGTAAAATTTATCTTTCGAAAGAAAAAGAAAATATTCATATAAATCAATATTCCTGTTTATTTTTAAATTTAAAGATATTGATAAATAACAAATAACGTTAAATGATAAAGTCTTATTCTAATTAAAATTTTTTTATTACCAACTTATTATTTATTAAAAGTTTTTCCATCTGAGAAATACATAATTTATAAATTAATGCAATGCATGTAATTACATTATAAACTCTAATAGAAAAATTTTATTAACAAATACAAAACTCCAAGAATAATTCACTTTATTAAGTACATAATCATTATTAAATTTATTTTAAAAAAATCGCCTGCTTTAATTAATTCGCAAATATATTTATTTCATTCATTCAAATATTAAATTAATTTTAAATACACCAGCATAAGATAATTACAAAAAAATCACCATGAATAGATAAATAATACTACGCTAATTAATAATACACAAATAAAAAATAAAATAAAAACACCAAAATTCCAATTTTTTCATAAACTAATTCGCATCAACTACAAACATATCCCTTAACGAAATGCCTTCCATTTATTACCCCATAAAATCCCAAATACAACGAGGCTCAGTGGTCGGATGGTTAAAGCACTCACCTTCTGTTCTTATGGACCTCAGATCGCCCCCAATGTCTTCCTACGCGGAAAAAACACTTTTTGGAATTTTAACAAATATAGTTCCAAGATGAATCATAGATGGCGCCACCAAATGCTGTTTTTTTTCAGTTTATGCTGGCGTCGGGTTACCGGACCGGCTGTGGGCCTACCTGTCGGCCGACATTCGCCCGGCGTTTGGAAAAAGGAACGGAACCTATACGGCGGACGGTATCGTACCGAAACCGTTGGTAACGGCAAAGCGTCTGTGGACCACTTGTTTACCGATAGCTCTGTGTTTGCTGGTCCGTATCTAATTAATTTTCTGTTAAAAATATTTTTTTGTCAAAAGCATTTAATTATGCTTCAGACAAGATCTCCTTTAATTATATTTAAGTATTTAGTTTTTAGAATATGTATATTATCTGCAATACTGTTTTAAACTATTGTGAAATGTTTTTACGAAAAGACTGTCAATTAAATTATTAAAACATATTCTAAATTGATGTGAAATAAAATACTATCTCAAGAAATTTTATTTTTAAATAATTTAAGAATTTTGTAGATAATCAGTCTGTGATGCAAATAAAAATTTACTAATTTCTTCATTTTATGACAACATATTTAATATGAAATATGTTAAGAAGTATTACTAAAAAAGTTTAAAAATGAAGGATTAAATGAAGTGTTGTTTATAATTAAATTCTTCAGTTAACTTCAAATAAAATTTTAAAACGTTTCTGAAAAAGAGTAATTTAAACATGATTGTCTTAAATAAAATTTTCTATTGTAAATTATGATTTTAATATGAAAAATAATAGTGAATGATTTTCAGTTATTTGAAAAATCAATCTTCTGCATGATTGACAACACACATTAATAACAGATAAATCATTTATTATTAAAAAATTACTGTAGCTTATTCATTTATTATTAAAAACTATTACCAAGAAGAAATATTTAATAACACTTCCTCTTTTCAAATTAGTGATTTGTAAAGAACAATTTCTTAAATATTCTAACAGCAATAGTTTTTTTATGATGTGAAATATTTTTAGCAAGTGATTTGTAAATTAATTAATAGAACATAAATAAAGTAGTTTGAAATAAGGTACGAACTCAAAAAAATTAACTTTTATACAACAATGGTAATTTAAATAGAAAGTCAGTCTCAGGCGAAATAAAATTGATTTACGTTTTACTGAATGAGAACATACGAAACTTAATTTAAATTCAAATTTAGTGGGAATCACAATGAAAAAAAGGAAGAGAAAAGAAAAAGAAGAAGGCAAATTTTTATGCAAATTAAACAGGGAATGGCTGAACAACTGTAAATAAACCATGCTTTATTCATAATTAAATTTTACAGTAACGTTAAGTTTGAAAATAAATTTAAAGAAAGTTTTTAAGAGAATAGTTATTACAAATTTGTTTGAATGTAAATTTTGTTCGACTGAAGAAAAATAAATGCAAATTAATTTTGAAAGTTGAAGTTTCACAGGATCCATGATTGTCACTGCAATAAGCAGTTTATCATTAAATAACATTAAAAGGTACTAATAAATCGTAATCATCCATGCTGGAAGTTTATGAAGGATTCTAATCTTAAAAATCTGTCTGTCATTTTTTGCCTGATTTATTATCAACACAATTGATTAAATTTCAAATTGTAATGAAATCAATTTGATATTTTTTTGTTATGAAAATTAAATGTTAATATATTATTTATAGTTGATAACAGATTTCAAATAATATAATGCGGGAGAAAGTTCAGGTGTTATGGAATACCAATTACATTTTTATTTTTAATTCAACATAAAATTCTTAGGTACATTAAGATAGTAAAATACAAAGTTTGATTATTTCTTCACCCACATTTATTGGGTATAAACTGACCGAAAAAATAAGGTGGTCTGGTGTAATAACGCCAGGCGGGGTAATAACGCCAAGTGCTAATATTATGCATAATAATGAATTAATCTGGTAAATGACACCCATGTGCTCTGCGCGGAAGGGTTTTCAGTCATATAAATCGCATTTCATTTTTAGGTCTTATTGTTTTTACAAGCAACTAAAACTAACGCTTGATCTAAAATTTGCAAGATACGTTTTGTGATGTGAAGATTTTTTTTTTTTTAATCCGGAAATACTTTGTTAATTACATAAATTTGTAGCACATTTCATGTACTTTCAAAATACTGTTGAAGATTTTGGATATCTTCTCGAGATAATTTGTAATTTAAAATGTACAGTCATTGATTGAAGGCCAGGTGATCAGTGCTGAGTGAAACGTCGACCTGGCCTTCAATCGCCGTCAGCGCCACCTATTGTTTGAGATGCGAACTAAAATAAAAAATCACGGTAAAAATCTCCTGACATTATACATAACCCTCCTGCAAAAACTTTTTAAATAGCTGTTACCGATTGCAAGTTATTGAATTTTATAATCCATCAGTCATTTTTGGGACACCCGGTATATACACATACAGAGGGTGACAAATATTGAACTATATGAAATAAAACATAAATTATTTTAATATTACTGTATGCACACATACTTTATTAAACATGTAATCGTGGCTACAGATATTTGGATTTAGGTTCTGACATGTTCGATGTGGCTGCCATCAATGGCCCGCCGAAATGTCAAATCACCAATGCTGTCGAATACCGCCTAAATGACAGTTTTTATCTCAGTAATGGTTTTTAGGTTATTTCTGCACACTTTTGTCTTTAATTTAGTCCCACCAAATGAGTCACGTGTGTTTAGGTCTGGAAAATATGACGACCAAGTGAGTCTATTTCCAGTGGCCTCTATATATCTTGTGCATGAATGGCCTTATAAAGCTCCTCAAAAATATCAAACACTTTTTTGGTCCGTTAGAGTCGAGGTTTCTCTTGCGTGATAACCACATATTGCCGAAATAGAGGACATTTCAGGTAATGGCGATGAAACCAATTTCTGAAATATTCACGTATCGCTCTGTAGTCCCCAAGTTTTAATGAATATCGGACCGATTATTCCTTGACTAGACATTACAGTTGAAGTCTGCACGCGCCGAAATTTCTAGGTCCGAACAAAATAATATTGGCCTGGCCCGTCCCGGCCCGAAACTTAAAATTATGTCCCGAGCTCGGCCCGGACCGGAGAAAAGTTAAAAATTCAACCCAAACCCGGCCTGGCCAAAGTGAATTTCTACAGAACATTGATCTTTATTCTTTCGGAAGAGTTAAAAAAAAAACTTATCCTAGTCTTTTTTTTTCATGTATTTATAATTTCTATCTATGCAGAAGTGCCGTAGGCTGTAATATTTATGCTTTTAATGAACCTTTGTTTGTTGTAGGTAAATGTTTTAGTTATCATTATTATTATTAATCCATATTCCATGTAATGGAGACATAAAAATATAAAAATTGCTATATGAAAAAAGTAAAAACTCTAACACGAATCGCATTGAAAAGAAAAAGATACGTTCCCTTCTTAGCAGATGTAAATGTTTAATATATTTTTATCCCGCCTATTGTTGTATTCATTTTGCATGGATGAACCGTTTAAAAGAAATTTGCAGTTTTCAGTTTAAAAGAAAATTCTGTCATAATCATGTATTTTTTTTATATATGTGTTTAACTCTTTTTTAATAAGCCTAGTAATCTACGATTCCTTTAAAAGAATAAATTCTAATGTGTAATTGCAAAATAATGACGACTTAAAAGTATATGAATTTTTTGCAAAAATTTTTGGACCAAGCCCAATTTTACTGATTTATGAACTGACTTGGCCACGTCGATGATTCAACAGGAATTGATTATTTTGGTTCGAGAAGATTAAAAAGAATGATATCAGTCTCGGCTTCGTACGGAAAAAATATATTAGATCCGGCTCGTCTGTCCGATATTCCAGGAAAAAAATTAAGGCCCGAGCCCGGCCCGTGCAGATCTCTTCATTGCACATCACACAGTCAGCTGTTAAGGGTGCAGAGATTTCTGGATCACGAAATGCGGATTCTCAGTCCCTCAAACAGGCCAATTTTGTTTCTTGAACAACACATCCAAATAAAAGCGGGTTTCGTCGGTACAAGTTGCATGCGCGTATGCATACTAATTCCTATCATACCTTGCGGCCAACCGCGAAATTTGAATGTCCTGATGCAAACCGTTCAGAAGTTATGATGGTTTAATTTCATACAGTTCAATAATGGTCACCCAGTAATTTCGGGTAATATCAGCCAGTCGTGTAATATGGAATAGGGTTATAAATAACATTAAAATTGCACAAAAACTGGAATTTTCAAGAATAATCAAAATTATGGAATCCGTAATCAATTGTACATTCTTTGAAAAATTGTTTATTCCTTATGAAAATCACAAATGTCGTCTGCTGTTTTAGTCCCACTAGAAGCCCATATGGACCCCCATCGTATACACCAAGCATTTTATAACATTTTTGCTCAGAAGGAAGGTCTCCATACGGGCATACTGCGAAAAATCTGAAAAACTTACAGAATGTCATGAGGCTATATACGTTTATACCCTCGTACCCTATCCGTAAAATAATAATTAAAATTTCGTTATATGGCGATTTATCATCTGTTGGCGATGAAAAGCAATTTCAAAAATACATTTTTATGTCAAATACTCTTTAAGGAAAAAATTTTCATGTTCAACTTGTTTAGATAAATTAAATATCTTTGGTTTTGTCAGTTTTAGTTTGTTTTAAGTATAATTTCGTTATATCGATATTTATATGTATTTACATTCAAATTTAACCATAAAAATTTGAGATTTAAAATGATATTCAGATTTAAATTAATTAAAATTGTTTCAAGATCAAAATCCAGTTGAGCATTGTCAATTCGACTTTGATTGAATATATAGCTTTTAATAGAAACATATGGCTTTTATTTTTGAATACGCTTAAATATATGAAAATAATTTTTCTGAATAAGAAATTTTTATACATCAAAATATTTTTTACAGAGGTAAATTAAATAACTACAGCTACAAATAATACAATACATAGTAATACAATGTAATACAATATATATATATCTATTTAATATATTAAACTCTCTCATTATTTATGTTTAAATTCATTAAATACCATTTACACTCATTCTAAATATCCAAAAGTTTTCATTTGCATTAAAATCGTTTGGTTTTGGCGGGGAAATGTGCTGCTTGTCAAATCGCGTGAGACTTTCGTCTTTTCATGCCAAATATTCGAAAGTATTTTATTTTTTACAGGTTTTCTACTGTAATTCCGACGCTTATTTTGATTGATACTTTATTACACACGTGAGTAGTTTAATTAGTATTTTTTATTCTCAAAAAGTTCTGAGTATGCCCAGTGTGGAGACTTTCCTTGTCAGTTCTATCCTCTAAACACTTTCTTGTGCAAAACATGAGCACTGAATTTTCTTCATCTCATATGATACACCGAATTGGAATGATTGTTCATCTTATTTCAACTCGTTTTGAAACTGCTGTCTAACATTTTCGAGTCTGGTGTATTATTAACAGTGCACGTCCGAGTATTATTTTGTGTTAACAACTACTTTTTTTGTGGAATTCTTCTTAAAGTTCTTTCAAAATCATCATTAACTCAAAGACATGTAATGGAGTCTGACACCGTTTAAACTTTTAAAAAACTTATATTCAAATATTAATTATTTATAGAAGTAATATTTACACAAAACTATTTACAATTTAAACAATCATAAGTTTTAGTTAATTAATAAACGTCTTATGCGGGAAGTCGTTATCATCCAACATTCTTCTTTAACATTCAATCATATCCCAATTCCACATTCTAAAGTGTCCTGGCTTTCGTCTGGCTGGTAGGAATTATCGCTGCTGCTTGAATCGTCTGCTTTGCTGGAGAGCCTTTTTTCACAGAATAATGAGTGGGTTCGAATCCCACTTCTGACACCATTTTTGTGGAATTCTTTTTGAAGTTCTTTCAAAATCATCATTAACTCAAAGACATGTAATGGAGTCTGACACCGCTTAAACTTTTAAAAAACTTATATTCAAATATTAATTATTTACAGAAGTAATATTTACACAAAGCTATTTACAATTTAAACAATCATAAGTTTTAGTTAATTAATAAACGTTTTATGCGGGAAGTCGTCATCATCGTACATTCTTCTTTCAACAACCAAACAAAAACAATCCATCATCTCCCAATTCCACATTCTGAAGTGTCCCGGCTTTCGTCTGGCTGGTACGAATTATCGCTGCTGCTCGAATAGTCTGCTTTGCTGGAGAGCCTTTTTTTCACAGAGTAATGAAAAGAAAAAGCTACAAGGCACGCTGCTAGTCTGCTGTAGGGGAAAGATCGCTCCTACATTGTTAGTTTCTGCATATAGAAATTACGGCATATGGATATCTCTTTTTATTATGACATCATATACGTTTTGACTTTTAATAATAACAATAATAATAAAAGTTTGCCTTATTTTATTTGCACCGGAGGCAATTTTTTTATTTCATACATACATTTCGATATTTAAATTTAATATATAGGTTACTTTACTGAACATATCATGTGGTAAAACTCAAAAAACATTACAAGTTGTAATATCTGTTAAACCTGTTGTAATACGATATTTTCTAAATGTCTCCAAAAACTCTTTCTTATTATCATAAATACAAATTGAATAGTATACAGAATAAATTCATTTGTTAGATTTCAGACACGGAGGTAATCATTAAACTTAAGAAAGTCTATTTGGATAGTAACGTTAAAATTATTAAGGTAAAAGAAAATTTGCTCTCAAAATAGAAAAAATTCTAATCCTAAAGGGCTAATGTGCATATATTCCATGGTATACGACACGCCATTTTTTAAAAATGTAACCTCCCCCCCCCCGTCAATAATTTAGCATACAGTTAAGCTAACGAACACAACATGATGTTAACGAATTTAACATCGACAACTGATTAAGAGACATTATAATTGATACAAATTTTATAAATCATACATACAAAATTATGCAACAACGCAGAATAATATTTGATTTCATTACATAACTTCAACAAGAGATATACCAACAGAAGTCACCATACGTCTTCATGGGAGTAGCAGGAAATCATCTGATAATTTTACTCTTAATTACAGCACTGCAACAGCTAGATATTGGAGTATTCCATATTACTGGACTATTCCATAATAATCAAACTTCCTTTATACAGTGTGTCCCATCTCAACGGTGGTCAATGGCTAATTTCTAAACCGTTAATCATAGACACATAGTTCTAAATTTTTATTTAAAAAATACAAAAATTAAATTTTTACACTATCCCCTGGACCTATAAGTGATATTTACTAAAATTTTTCCTTCACTGTAATAAGCAATATAAAAAAGGTCCCATTCACTTAACTTTAAAATTGACCGAGTTATGAAACTTTAAATTTCATGACTTAAACCAATTTTCGGTAACTGAAAACGGAAGAGTTGGACTAAGCTTTGAGAACGTACACTAAGTGCTTAAAGTACTGTAAAGGGCGTCCATTTCCAACGCTCTCCAATGTCTAATTCCTACACCATTTGTCACAGACATATGGTTCCGATTTCAAAAATGTTTTAAATGAGGTAAAGAAATTTTTAAAAGCGATTTAACTGAAGCTGCAGTGACCGTATAAGTTTTACGGTTGTGTTAATTTTAATTAATGGTCTTAATTTTAATTAATGGGTTAAAATAATTGAAGACATGAGTTTCAAAATTATCTTTATCGAGAAAATTAAATTTTGAGAAATCGCGAAAAGCCTTTAAATGCGTCCATTGGTTTTCATTTTAAATTTGGAGATTGTAATTTAGTATTATTGCAGTTTGCTATAGACTGATAGTGAAAACAAAAGCGATAAGGTGACCTTTGCAATTAACATCCTCAATTGTATTCTTACATATGTTTTATCTTGTAAGGAAATAATACTGTTTCTTTTCATGATTTCATTTTAAAAAGCTGTGTTGTTTTAATAAGCATTTATTTTACTTATAATATTCGTATGTATGTTTTCCCAGTTTAAAAGTTTATTAAAATTTTAACTCACTTCCAAATATGTGATCGATGTTCAAATCGTACACGTATTAATATATCGAATACCAATGTAATATTAAGGGGTCAGGTACCTTTCGAACTAACAAAATACGTGAAAAAGTGACCTCTGTAAGAACTGCAGTCTCTCTATATATAATTGACTTTTGACTATAAAATTGAAAACACATATTAAGAAGGATTTATTTTATTAGTTAAAGTTGTTAAAAAAATTATACATGCATGCAATGTTTTTTTAATTATTTTTAAAGATTATACAATTTTTACGGAAGAATAAATCTTGCATGCCTTGCGCGCACGAATTTTCAAATTTGAATAGCTGAAACAAACCAAGATTTTTTTTTTCTGAGTGGAGAA
>CAXHSM010001046.1:198100-229100 GCA_964019185.1 Maratus speculifer | reverse complement strand
ATAATGTGTTTTCAAAATGACCTACGATGAAAAAAATGAAACTTATAGTTCCCGAGAAAAAAAATTTTTTTTTAAAGAAATTCGAAATATCGAGATTTTTTTTACAAAAAAGTAGTCGTAAATTCTAAACTTCTAATTTGAGAAACATAATAGTAGGTCATTTTGTGCATGTGTACGTTTAACATATTCAGCGAAAATTTTGTTAAATTCTACGCAACCGTTTTTGAAAAATTGTGCGCGCAATGAACAAAATCGCTGTTTTGAGAAAATTGACGTCAAAGTTTAAATTTACCCTTGGTCGTATAGGAAAAGCGCAAAGTTTTTCAGACATAACTCTTTTTCTAATGCGAATTTTTGAATGCGGTTTGTTTTTAAATGTTTCTAAAGAATCACATTTAATAAGCTATTTTTAAAAAAATCGATTTTTGGATTCTTTAAAAGGTACCTGACCCCTTAATACGATTTTCTATGCGTGCCATTTATTTATTCTATTGGATTACAGAAAATTCTATTAGGTTAAGTAATCTAATAGAATTTAAAATATATATCAATTTGTAGCGAATTGTGTTTGTTGCTTTTCATAATTTTATTTAATAAAATATCTGTCTTTTTCTTATATTTTTAATACAAGTTGTATGTTTTGCTTTAATATGTAAACACCAACATATATTTAAAAATAATATTGTAAAAATTATTTTATTCTAAATGTTTAAATTTTACATCTGACGTTTATTTTTATTTCAAGTAAATTTGTGACTGACCCCTATTTTGCAGCAAAAAAGATGATTCAACTTTAAACACCTATTATTCGGTCAGTTTTAATCGCAGAGGTATGGAACTTTTTTTGTCTTATTTGTTAGAGTAGTGGTAAAAATTTACTAAGTACACTTATAGGACCAGGAGATCTCATAAAAATTAATTTTCGTAACTTTTTATTTTTTTTAACCTAAATCATTTTAAAAACACTTCTTTACCTTTAAAAAAACATTTTTTGCAATTGGAATTTATATGTCTACGATTAACGGTTTAGAAATTAGCCAATGGTCACCGTTGAGGGTGAACACACTGTATGTCACTACATACAAGAAAGTTAAATAAATTAAATTAACTTAAAAATACTGAAAAGAATGCTTTAATAAATAAAATAAAATTTAAAGCGATTTTGGTGAAACGGCGAGGTATGCTTCGCACAAAATTAATAGTTTCTGGTGTGCATTTGAATGAAAATATATGGTTTAAGGCCCCACAATTGTCACTGAAAAAGACCCAGATGATAATGTAAAGTCTATAAGAGCGTTCTTTTGAAATATTTCGCTTTTTTTTTCAAAGAATAGCTGAGGGCAATCTACATCCGGCCTAGTTTTAACTTTTTCAATTTTACTTATATATTTTTTATATTATGATAGTTTCAATTTCAGAATCGGTTTAAACAAGTTTTGAAATTTAAAATAATTTTTTTTTTAAATCTGAAACCAAAATTTAAAAAGTAAAAACTTGGTCGGTTGTGGATCGTCGTCAGCTATACTATGCAAAAAAATCATGTAAAATATTAAAATTTGAGCGGGATATTTGAAAAGAACGCTCCCATAGAATTTACATTATCATCCGTGTCTTTTTCCGTGATTAGTGTTACGCCTTAAACACTGAAATTATCATCGAACTGTAAATGTATAGAAAGTGGCTTACTTTTGATTTAAAGTGTACTTTTCAAATTCCGATCACATGCAGTAGAGTAAAACTCTTGCGAAATTCTACGAAACACAATTGTACTAGTGACAATATATGCAGAAGTAGATAACAATTTTTAAAAAACATACCTGAAATTATTTAATTTTTATATGGGCTATTATATGGGCCCATGTTCACTAAAACCACAGTTATCATATGAATTAAATATTTCTAACTGAGCGAAAAATTTCCGAGCCGGGAATTGAACGCAGATACTTGGCTTACAGGCCCAATGCTTTGCCGTTTAAGCTAACTGGGCACGACAACCGGTGATCATTTAACCTTATTGGTCAGAACATCCTGTCTGTCATTTAGACAGCTCAACAAAATAGACCGAAGGTAAAGGAATTCCATAGAACGATGGATGCGTAGATATACTATTATTTTAACGCAATCAAACTGATTGGTAAATTTATCATACGAATTAAATATTTCGAACTGAGCGAAAAATTTCCCAGTCCGGAAAATATGTAAATCGTATGATAACTTTACCAATCAGTTTGATCGTGTTAAAATAACAATAAAACACAATACTGACAATTAAAAATGCATATAAATAAATTCGGTTTGAGCTTGGTGGAAAGGTGCAATGGTTAAAGCTCAACTAACCCTACCCATATAAGAACACGTGGGTAGGGTGATCGCAGATAGCACAGAGGGGTTCGTTTAATATTTCTTTCAAAACAATTTATCCTTTAATTAAAAAATCCAGATTGTTAATTTATAACTAATAAATGCTACATACATTGTAGTAACAACAAATTTAATTTTAAAATAATTATAAGAGGAAGTTATTTATTTTTATCAAATTAAAAATTTTCAAATCAAATTATTTATCTATCTATATAATAAAGGGCAAACGTATCGGCGTGTAACGCATACGCGATTTTGCTAATGGCAACACTTTGAAATTTGAAATGAAATATCGATTTTGCATTTGCTGTTACTACAAATTTCTAAACTTCTAAACATTGCACATTTTCAATTTTTACATCGTCGTACAGAGAAAAAATATGCACTTTTAAATTCAACGAGTCTGAAAACTACATCTTAATTTGATTTTGAGCTATTAATTTTTTTTTTTTTTTTTTGTAGTTTATAATGCAATTTATATAATTGTGGCAACAAAGTACACCATTTATATTAAAAGTAAAGGGAAAAAGGAGGAAAAAAATTATAGATATTTAAACTTGCGTGCAACAATTAGAAGGAAAAAAACAACAAAAAATAAACTGATGATCTCAAGAAAAAAAAAATATATTTTTTAAATAATAGTCTTTTTTCAAATTTTTTTGATTTGTTGTGTGACAAGAGATATTCAACTGTAAGTGCACAAAATTTGAACTCTTTGACTTTGTTTTTATGTATGGATTCTATGACGGACAGACAGACGGATGACCGAGACGAATACGGTTTTGTCCGATGAACAAAACCCTCAAAAGTAATGGAATTGGTTTATGAATTACCAATATGCTATATATAATCTGATTTATCTACAGCTCATATTCAAAATATTAGAATAATTACCTTTTTTAGAAATTGAAAATATCATTTGGTAATTTAATGTCTTTTAATGAAAATATGCAAACGATAATTTTATTAAGAACTTATTGTTGATTAAACTTACTTGTTATCTTAAATTTAATATCATTTTTGAAAAGATTAATTGCAAAAAAAATTATTTTGAAAAGTCAAAATATTAGAATATTTATTCAAGTGGTTCAAAATATTAGAATATTTCACATTAATTCTCTTTAATTATTACCAATTCTTAACTGGTGGCATCGTTGATTAAATTCAGACTATTTTATTTAAAATCAGTATTCTTTTTTGCAGTTTGTTTCTTTTTCGTCTTAAAATGGGCCGTATGAGTGATATTCCTGAATCTACTAAACTTCGTATGGTTGATTTGTATCGGCACGGTAAAAATCAATGTTTTATATCTAATTATTTACATTGTTCGCAATCGAGCGTTAGTAAAATACTAACACAATATTCAAAAATTGGAAAATTTCAAAATAATCGCCGAAATGGTGGCCGAAAACCAAAAACATCTGCTAGAGATGACAGGAAACTGAAGCGTATAGTTAAGAAAAACCGTTTTAAAAGTGTGCGATTTTTGCACCGAAAATGGAAAGAAGAAGGAGTTGAAGTTTCTACATCGACAACATTAAGACGTCTCCATAAATTTAAATTTGAATCTCGTGTACCGAAAACAAAACCTCTCATGACTGCAAGACAAAAGCGTATAAGATTGAATTGGTGTAAATCAAGGCGTTTATGGAGCAATGAAGATTGGAAAAATATATTATTTAGTGATGAAAGTATGTTTTGTGTTTCATATGGTAATCAAGGTATTCGAGTTTGGGGAATGAAGCAAGAAGCATTTGATAAAGAATGCCTTAAACGTTCCGTAAAATTTGCTGCTAGTGTCATGGTTTGGGGTTGTATGAGTGCAGAAGGACCTGAAAAGTTATGCATCGTCTACGAAAAGGTTAACTCTCTGATATATCAAGAAATTTTAGAATATTACATGATTCCATCATCAGAAGATTTATTTGAAGATGATTTCATCGTTCAACAAGATTTAGCGTCCCCGCATACCTCGGTGTCAACTAAGAATTGGTTCCGCCAACGCAACATTAAGGTACTTCCTTGGCCACCAAATTCACCAGATCTTAATCCCATAGAAAACTTATGGTGTATAATGAAGAAAAAACTTCAAGAAAATCCTCCTTCAAGTAAAACTGAGTTAGTGGCACGTATAAAGTCTATTTGGGCTAATATTGATAGAAATGTTTGTAAACACCTTGTATATAGTATGCAAGATCGATTGTACGCTGTTATGAAAGCTAAAGGGGATGCTACAAAATATTAACTACCATTTACTTCATATTCATAAAGTAATATTGTTGCGTAAAATAAAATATTCTAATATTTTGAACCAATCTAAATTTTATTCTAATATTCTGGTGTGTTTAAGGAAGCTGTATACCTAATTTATTTTGCTGTATTTTATATTTTATAAATGTTAAAATCTTATCTAAACATTCCATATTTAATTTATAAGAAATTTAATTGCATTTACTTAGTATAAAAAATAAATAAATGACAAATATTTTTTTCTTATTACTTTTTCTCAATTATTCTAATATTTTGAATATGAGATGTTAACATATGTGTGACAGCATAAGTCAATGCCGACGTGATAATTCTTCCAGTTATCGTGAAACAAAAATGCAATAAGTAGATTGGTTAATGGAAATGTTTCTTCGCAATCAAAATGTAATTTATTTCCATGATTTTTTTTTTTTTTTTTTTTTTTTTTTTTTTTTTGTCTGGTTGAAAACTTTTATTCGCATCACTGCCATGCCCTTAGTATCTCAGAACTTTGAAATCTAAATGGGCTGGTATTTTTAATCAGAAACAAACAAACAAAAAAAATCAAACAGCAATTACATATTTCCGAAGAAGAAGTTTGCTTGTTGGTATTTTATGTCGGCCAATTATCTATACTGTGGGATATAAGCCCTAACGGGTGGGGTGCCCTCCGTGGGGGTCTTTCTAAGGGAACCTAACCCGTATTTACGCAAGAAAATCCAAGTTTCGAAGAAAACTACGGAAAACTCCGCACGGTTAGGCCGACGGTTGCGACTGGGTTCGAACCCAGCCCCTACCGTATACAAGTTTGGAGGTCAGAACCTCTCGGCCACTGGTGGGTCCCGTACAAAAGAGAATCTTTTGGCAAATGCTGTCAATGTATATGCTACGAATCGAATTTTCATATTGCACATTCCAATAAATATCCATATGGGACAACAAATGTTTATAGCTTAATATAATCCATTTACGATGATAAAAAAAATAAACTGTTTGATCGGAAAAAAAACTTCACTGGTCTCGAATTTTAGTTCAACTACCATATGCTTAAAAATGAATTTGTTGAGTGGAGAAAAATATTTTTCTGATAATAAATAATCTAAAACAAATACTGTAAAAGAGTGATTTTTCTCAGTTTTCAGGAGATTTATTTTTGCATATTCATGTTTTCACATATCCTTCAAAAAAATCTTATATACTATAGATTGTTCTTATTGCTATACTTAAATTTATTGATTTAGAAAGTAACAAAATACTTATAGTAGTTATAATATTAGTAATAATAGTTATAATAGTTTTATAAATGGTTATTATATAATAACAAAAAAAAAAAAAAAACATATTTAGACGGATGCTAATATGTATTAATAAAAATAAAAGAATTCATTTTAAAACTGGCTTCTATTGTTGCCAAACGATAGCAAAATTTTAAGACCCTGAAAAATCAATTTCCTCGAATTCCCAGTGAAACATTCTTGAATAGTTTTATTACTATAAAACTAAACATCTTCCATTTCTTAGTTTTCCTGCATTCTTTTCAGCCTGCTATGCTCTCACCAGTCAAAGCAATTCTATTTAATTAAATTCCATTCTCTGCAATGTTAGGTTCCATATGGCGTTTAGGTCAATTTATTTATTTAGGGTAATTACGGGAGAGATGGACAACGTTTTTTCGTTGTTCTCTAAATACTATATATTTACATCTATTTGCTTTTCAAATGTATAGTGTATGAGGTTTCGTTAAAAAGTTTTAATGCAGAAGTTCATGTCTGCAAAAGGAATTTCTTTTAAATTTTTTCACTATGCGGTCCATGTCATCCAGTCTAGTCCGGATGCGATAAAAAAGTGACAGGGAGAGGTGGGATACAAAAGAATAATGAAATAATTGCACAAAATATATTAAATTTCGAAAAGTTTATTTTCATTTAAATGACAATTAAATGCACTTACAATTAAATTGCTCAGAAATTAAGTTTACATGAATTATTGTTTGATCTTTTACCAAATATATACTAATAAAAATTATTGTTTTATTCTCAAATCTAAACCTAACATATTTAAACATTATTTATAATAATATGTAATGTATTATGCGGTAAGATAGTTTTGCAGTATTTCTTTTTTGGTAATTAATTTCTTCACAGAATTATCGCATGTTATTTCTAAACATTAACATGCTTTATGAAGCCAACGCAAACAAGAAACATACTGTGTCCAATCTACTTTTAGTTTCCTCTCATTATAATTTTCGCCGTATTCTGCAAATTCCTTTTTGGTTTTAATCTTCTAAATAATCATCCTCATTATCACGCATTTCTTCAATGATTATATTCATTTCGAAATTCGAACTCGGAAAGAAATTGAAATTTTTTTATCCCTTTTAATCCAAGAGCCAAAAGCACAAAACCCTAAGTCATCGAGCACAAGAAAAATTCCTTTGCTTTATTGAAGAGTAGTAATAGGAGAATCTAATCATCCATATCTGCCGGAAGCGAAATTGTGCATAAGCCAAAAATTGATACCACTAGTGATTCATTCATACATTCAACATTGTGTTTGCCGTACAATTAAAAGTATGAAAACACGGAAAATTGGGTGCAGGAAATCACAATGTTAAACGTATGAGTGAACCACTAGTGATATCAATTTTGATTTATTGCACCATTTCGCTTCCGGCAGACATGGATGATTAGATTCCTCTATTACTACTCTTCAATAAAATAAAGGAATTTTCTTGTGCTCAATCACTTAGGGTTTTGTGTGGTCGGCTCCTGGACTATTTTGATTCCCTTGTTTGTTTCTTTTCTGGTTTCTTATTTTTTCTACACTTAGTTTTTCTTTCTTCTTCTAAACTTACAAAAAAATTTCTAAAGTATTAAAATGTTGGTAAAACTTTGGGACTTCCTCTTCGGTATTTTTATTTTGTTCATATTTGGTATGAGTGTTATTTGATCCAAGGTTTTGCTTTTATTTATCTGCTTGGAACAGGAAGTTTGACTTCATGAGCACTGTTGTTTACTGCAGAAAAAGATTCCGGTAACCGTGTTTCCTCATTCTTTATTGCATTTCTACCAACATTAACTTCAATTTAGACTTATGATACGTTATTAACTCTTGATGCAACTTTCAGCGTTTGTCTATTTTACACAAGTAGAATTAAGTAAATTACCAAACTGAACTTTGTTTAAAACTCTATTTTTTAAAGAAGGATGATTCGTGAGAAAGTTATTGTACGCAGAATATTTGTATAACCTTGGGGTCTTAAAAAAAGAATGATCAAGTGGCTTCGACCAGTGAGTGGTTTGAAGTAGTTAGAGCGTAATAGAATTTTTTCGTTCTGTTCAGCATACTTTAACATTTCAAGACAAATTTTCAACAATCCCTTAGTATTTTAATTTCAGTTTTTAAAAAAGCTGAATTTAAAATTCCAAATTGTAATATCCGTAGAATAAAACTGATGTAAATCTGAAATTTTCTGTATATATTCAATCTTATTAGCAACAAGAGTAAAGGAACCAGAATAGAGAAAAGTAATGTACACATTCCAATGCATTTTTTTCCACTGATGAACAGAGCAATGTTGTTTAATGTGAATGGTCAATTTTAAATCTTTCTCATTGTAAGTCAATGTTGTGAACCCAAAAGGCATTTGATTGGTGGCGTAGAAAAGGTTGGTGCTCGTGGTAAAAAAAAGAAAAAAAAAACTGAATACAGCTAAATTTCAATTCAATTTTAAAAATATACATTGGAGTCAGTCAAGTATTTTATTTTGGAATATTTTTCCTCGATATTTTTGTTCTACATGAATAAGCACTGTGACTTAATGCTTATACCGTTTCCTAATCCTGCGAATTCATATTTTTTTATGGGAATTGATATCGAAATAGATATTGTGTATCATTAAAATTGTTGTAAGTCACTGCAAACTACACGAACTCTTCCTCATATCTGCGGAAGGATTAAGATTATAATCTTGATTTGCTTACGATCTACTTACAGGTGAAAGTGAGGCACCTTGGGACGTTTTTCAGAAAATAATTTTTCCGAATTTTATTAACATTTATTCTGATTTTAGAACCTATTATATATAAAATATAAACATTTCTGCATCAAATAAACCTCATAATAATCTAATATCTAACATAGGAAAAGAGTGAAAAAAACCCTTAAAAATGTTCCAATATGTCCCTCTAGTGTGGCAAGTTCGGACAATAGTTTTAATCAAAAATACATATAACATTTTATATTTAATTGTTGAACAAAGCTTTATTTATAAAGCATTAGTTGAACATGAAATAATTTAAACATCAAAACCCTTTAATAAGTTGAATTGTAAGACATTTTTTTTATTAACAGATTTTTATTTCATGGGGAAAAAATAATGTTCTTCAAATTCTGATAAAACACATCTTTGATTTATTTTGTTTTTAGGCGTGTCAAGTTTTAAAATAATATCTGTTTAACAGACAAACGAGCCATCATGCTTATCAGAATTTTTTAAAAAATGACAACTCTAGATCGAATCTTCTCAAAATGGATATCTTATACTTACTGCCCGAACATGCCGGAAAATTGCAACAATGCTTTTTTCCTTGCAAACTTTTTCAGTGCACACTAGTTTTTTTGTCTGTAAGTTTCTGGAGCTAGCTTGAGCAAATTTGCAATCTGTAGAAAAATCAGCATCACCTAAACAGTTAAATTCATCACTACTACCTTTACACAAACCATTTATGTTCTTTTTTCCTTCCAAAGGTAATTTTCACTAACTTTGCTAATGCAACTGCCTTATCCTCACCTCCCGATAAAAATCTTAACTTCTTGTGTACTTTTTTTTCTGTAAACTGCATTTGGTCTTTTCAGCATTTTCGGAATGTCCCAACGGCCCTACTACTGAATTTGCCAATCTGCCCCGTCTTGCACAGTAATTAATTAAAAAAAACATTTCCATTGTTATGCCTAGCATTATAGTCTATTTATTACAGAGATAATTTTCACTAATTTTGCTAGTGCAGCTGCCTTATCTTCACATCTCGATGAAAATCTTAACTTCTTGTGTACTATTTATTTTTTGTAAATTGCAGTTGATCTTTTCAGCCTTTTCGGAATGTCTCAATGGCCCTACTACAGAAGTGCCAACCTGCTTCATCTGGCACATTAATTAATTAAAAAAAAACATTTCCATTGTTGTGTTTGGCATTATAGTCTATTTTTTACCATTAAAATAGCAATAAATCCTTGTTTTTACGTCACAATATACTCCCAGCTGTATTATTTCTTTTCTTTAACCCTCTCGAACATAAATTAGTTTTCAATATTTTTTATTATTTGCAAAAAATCTTCTCTTTTGATAAATGAGAAACCATAATAAAATAATTTTGCTATTGTATAGCATGTTAGATATTATCTGTCCAAAAATCAAATCTCCATAAATGAGTCCGAAAAATTTTTTTGCTTAATAATGCAATAATTATACGACCTCATATGAGGTCCGTATGCTTGAGAGGGTTAATTATTTTTTTTTCTTGAAAATACACATTAATTTTAATTAGCCACATTCAAAGCAGAAATAATGGCATTGTTTATTGACAGAGACACTAGCCATTTCAAAACACATGAGAGAGTGGATTGTAGTGGCATGCATTGGAACTTATGTGCGCTAATTTTTAAAAGCAAAAAAACCTGAAAATTGAGATGTCCCAAAGTGGGGTCAACTTCCAAAGCCGTCCCACATTCCCTACTCTAATTATCTTAACTTAATTTCATCCAAAGTAATGAAATTGAGTACAGAACTGGGCTGTATATTAAGCAAAACTCGGCTACAATTGAAATGAATTATGTTATTAACGCTTTTTATAGCATATTCTTCTCTAATGAAGCTACATTATTACCACCGTAATGAAATTGAGTGCATCAATGGCCCGGACTGCAACAAGTTTTCTATTTTATGAAGTACATAGTATTTATAGTTCATTTATACATAGACGCAAAAGTTTGATTACTGACTGACTACTTAGGACAATTTCTGGAAATGCATTTTCAGATGAACTCGGTTTCCATGCAATAATTGTATGTTATTAGCTTAATGTGTTTATTGAAACTAAAGTTTGCGGCTGTTAATAATGTTACATCTTTTCCGACGTAATGAGATTGAGTGATTCACTGGTCTGCAAAACAGCACGCTTTCTATTTTATGAAGTACATAATATCTATCGTTTATTTAAAAATTAACACAAAAAATCGATTACAGAACTGACTATGTACGATGATTGCTGGAAGTGCATTTTCAGCTAAACTCGGTTTCCATAAAATAGATAAATTTATAAACGTTCATACATTTTATTAACGTTTTCTATAGCCTAGTCTCTATTGAGAATGAAGTTTGTAGATGTTATAGTTCGCCAGTGATGTTACATTACCACTTAATGAGATTAAGTGCATCACTGGTCTGCATTACAACATTTTTTCTATTTTTTATCAATTACATAACACCTATTGTTCATTTAAAAATAGGCACAAAAATTTGATAACAGACTGGCTAAATATAATGACTGCTGGATGTACATTTTCAGCTTAACTCCGTTTCCATTAAATATATAAGACGACCTCAGAAGCCAAGGGGTACAAGTGACAAAATTTCGATTTGGAGTAAATTGAGTTTAAAGATAATTGATGTTACATTGGAACATCAGTAACAATTGAGTGAACTCAAATAGGAAATTTCTGCTTGTTGCATTCTGGTCTTTAAACTCATATTTCAATAACTGTTAAAAAATAAAGTACAATTTTCTTTAAATGTATAATTAATCAATATTGTTTGTTTTTCGAAAAAAGTGGTTTGCCTCTATAACTCAGCAAATAATAAGAAAATCACTTATATTTCTTTACCTGAAATGGAAAAATCATATGCTTAGATCGTCTGAGTATTTAGTTTATTTTTTTCAATTTTGTCACTTATACCCCTTGGCTTCTGGGGTCCTCATATATGTTATTACTATTTACTATAGCATAATCTCTATTGAAACCAAATTGTGTAGCTGTTACAGTTAATCAACCATGTTGCATTGTTACCAATGTAATAAGATTAAGTGCATTACTGGTCTGCACTACAACATGTTTTCTATTTTATGAAATATAATGAGGTCTGTATTGAAAATGAAAATTGTAGCTGCAATTGTTTACGACTGATGTTACATTATTGTCATTGAAATGATATTAAGTGCATCACTAGTCTGCATTACAAGATATTTTTTATTTTTTATGAATTGTATAACACTTATCGTTCATTTACAAATCGACACAAAAATTCGATAACTGACTGGCTATGTACAATGACTGCTGGCTGTACATTTTCAGCTTAACTTAGTTTCCATGAAATACATGTATGTTATTACTATTTACTATATCATAATCTCTATTGAAACTAAATTATGTAGCTGTTACATTTAATCAACCATGTTATATTGTTACCAATGTTATGAGATTGAGTGCGTCACTGGTCTGCACTAGAAAATGTTTCCTTTTTGATGAAATACAATAAAGTCTGTATTGAAAATGAAAATTGTAGCTGTAATAGTTCACGAATGATGTTACATGATTGTCATTGTAATGATATTAAGTGCATCACTAGTTTGCATTACAACATGTTTTCTATTTTTTATGAATAACATAACACTTATCGTTTATTCAAAAATCGACACAAAAATTCAATAACAGACTAGCTATGTACAATGACAGCTGGAAGTACATTTTCAGCTTAATATTGTTTACATAAAATATATCTATGTTATTAACATTTAATATAGCATAATCCCTGTTGAAATTAAAGCATGTAGCTGTTACAGTTAATCAATGATGTTACATTGTTACCAATGTAATGAGATTGAGTGTAATCTGCACAAAAATATATTTTCTATTTTATGAAATACAGCATAGTCTCTATTGAAAATAAAGTTTCTGGCTGTTATAGTTCAACAATGATGTTACATTATTTTCACTGTAATGAGATTAAGAGCATCACTGGTCTGCATTACAACATGTTTTCTATTTTTTATGAATTACATAACACTTATCATTCATTTAAAAATTGACACAAAAATTCTATAATAGACTGGCTATGTACAATGACTGGTGGAAGTACTTTTTCAGCTTAACTCTGTTTCCATGATATATATCTATGTTATTAACATTTGCTACAGCATAATCTCTATTGAAACTAAAACGTCTAGCTGTTACAGTTAATCAATCACGTTACATTGTTACTAATGTAATGAGATTGAGTATAGTCTGCACTAAAACATGTTTTCTATTTTATGAAATACAATAAAGTCTGTATTGAAAATGAAAACTGTAGCTGTAATAGTTCACGTGTGATGTTACATTATTGTCATTGTAATGATATTAAGTGCATCACTAGTCTGCATTACAACATGTTTTCTACTTTTTATTATGAATTATATAACACTTATCGTTCATTTAAAAATCAACACATAAATTCGATAACTGACTAGCTATGTACAATGACTGATGCAAGAACATTTCAGCTTAACTCTGTTTCCATGAAATATATCTATGCTATTAACATCAACTACAGCGTAATCTCTATTGAAACTAAAGCATGTAGTTGTTACAGTTATTCAAAGATGTTACATTATTATCAACGTAATGAGACTGAATACAACACTAGTCTGCACAAAAATATATTCTTTATTTTATGAAATACAGCAAAGTCTCTATTGAAAATGAAATTTTTGTCTGTTATTGTTCACCAATGATCACCTGTTATTGTTCACCACATTATTGTCATTGTGGTGAGATTGAGAGCATCACTGGTCTGCATTGCAACATGTTTTCTATTTTTTATGAATTACATAACACCCATCGTTCATTTAAAAATACACATAAAAATTCAATAACTGAACTGATTATGTTAAATGTATTTCTGGAAGTCCATTTTCAGCTGAATTCGGTTTTTATGAAATAGATATATGTTATTAACATTTACTAAAGCATAGTCTCTATAGAAACTAAAGTGTGTAGCTATTACAGTTCATCAATGGTATTGCATTATTTCCAATGCAATGGAATTGTGTGCTTTAGTGGAATGCACTAGAACACTTTTCTATTGATTATGGGGTGCATAACGTTTATCGTTGATTCATAAATAACCACAAAATTTCGATTCCTGAACTGACCTGAAGTTGATGACCAGGACTGCATTTTCAGCAATGACATGCAAAGTTAAATTAGGTGTCGTCCACAAATTATGTCACGCTTCAAGGGTGGGAGTCATGAAATTGTGACAGTCTGTGACTAAAGTGTGAGAAGGGGTAAAAGAAATGTGACAGCGAACATTTTGATTAAAAGAAAGCATTAAAAATAAGCAGAATAAATCTTAAAGTTATTTTGAAATGAAAGTATTTTCTGTTGCAAAAATATAGATACGATTTAAAGCAAAATATATTAAATTCTAGTTTAAATTCTAATGTTCTACTGTTTAAAATTCCAATGTTCTAGAGTTTTAAATTGCTCTTCCACATTAATATATTATGACCCTATTGTATATTAAGTATGTCTTATTGTAAGACTTAAATTTATTACTGCAAAATAAATACACGAAACATTTTTATTGTTATGATTACAAATGTCATTAAAATGCATACTAAAAGTTTCAAAATGAAATTTGAAATATGATGTATAATGTAATATTTTGTTTCTGAAGTAGAATTACATGTTTATGAAATAAAACCTGTGACAAAAGAGGGAATAGAGTATGGTGAATTGTGACAAGGGGGGGGGGAGGGATGAAAATATTGAAAATAAGTGTGACACCATTTATGGACAGCCCCTTGACTCTTAGTCCATTGCCCAGTATTTACAAATTCTATACATTGTATACAGTAGAACCCCGCTAAATTCGGACCCCATTAATACGGATCTCCGGATAATCCGGATTGGTTTGGTCGATTTTTTTCAAGTTTGAGAAAGGTTCGGCAAATTTTCATAACATAAATTTATTTCACCCACATATTCTGAATAAAAATGGCAGAATTCTGGCCTTAAGTAATACAGATTATCGAGGTTCTACAGTATATGACTGAACCGTAGACTTGGTGCACGTTAAGATATCTGAAGAGATAATCAATAAAATAATCGTTTATCATTTACTGTGTGAAAAACAATGAAATTTCACAATAGTTATTTGAAAATGTTTGAAAATATTTCATAATGTTTTTACTGCAAATCTGTTTCTTCGACATATTTAAATCTAAATTTCATAACCTTAATTTTAATACCATCCGGTGTTATTTATAAAAGACTCCCATCGAGATATCAATGCACCAAAACATGTCACAAGATCATAAAATTTGAATATTAGGGTAGTTCTGGCAACTTTCCATACCCAAAACAGTTTTATCTCATAAATAAATATTTATGTTTTATGTATGAGTGGGGAACGCCAGGGAGGAAATAATGATATTGATCCATAAGGAAGGTGTGAAAAGTATTTTACTTTGGTGATATGATAAAATAAAATCAGGGTTCAAAATTCTTCATTTATCTTTTACCAAAATGATACTTTTTAAGATAAACTACAATAGAAAACACATATTTAGTTCCAACTTGTTTTATTATTCGAGGTAATTTGATATTAGTCTGTCAAAAATTTAAATATCCTATAATAGAATTAGAAATTAATTGCATTTAAAAGATTATATGTGATGATAATTGTGAATTTCAAAATACATTTCCATTGCATTTGTAATTATAAACCCTGTCGTTATTATTAAAATTTTAATTAATATAATTTTAATTAAGAACATGTAGTTACAATTATGTGTAATTGTCATGCCAAGTATTTAGAAAGGTAGGAATATAAGAAAGAGGGGGGAACCTTTGAAAAATTTTTTAGAAAATCAATACATTTCATACTTGAATAATATTTTTTGCATTTTAAATATTACATAATAAAAAACTGCATTTCTTCAGCATATGAGCCAGAAATTTAGAGTTTTCAAAGTAAATTAAATAAGTTGTGAGGATCTAAATCGTTGAAAGATTTCTGTTCAAAGCTGCCCCATGTTGGGGGTACCTTTGAACAAGCAAAAGGCACCTTTGAACAAATGAATAAAATATGAAAATATTGAAAATTTTTATAAAAATCTGCTTATGTTTCAGATATTTACAGTAATATGAATAAATTAAATAACTACATTTTATTGAAATTATTATTTTTTTTATTATTTAACCAAAGTTAAATACATCAAAATTTATGTCAAAACTCATTGTTGTAACATCACAGAGTGTCCCTCCTGTTATGTTTGGTTGTGAAAACTTTTTTAGAGTATTCTTTAAATACACCAATGTAATATCTGATGCTTCTGGGAAATTAAATTTTTTCATTCACTCTGTTTATGAAGAAACCTGATATAAAATCTGACAAACCTGCTAAATCATGAATCATTATTGTGTATCCAGTATTTGAAATTATCCAATAAATGAATGCCAACATCAATTTAAATTGGAAACTTCCCATCACTGATTATGCCTATTACAAGTATTATTTTAATGATAATAAAACATTTTCAAACTAGGATAACATTGAATTTTGAACTGTATATTTTATGTTAAAAAATATGTCACCATTTTTTGCAATTGTAGAAAATACGGTACTTTTTGAAGAGATTTAAAGATTTTTATTTATTTTTATTTATTTTTTTTTTTTTACTGCCGTCCGTTTATTTAATATATGCGCATATTATTATACATTATACTTATTACTACTAGAAAATTATTTTTTTTTTGGGGGGGGGGGTAAAAATTGAGAATTTTAATGTTATTAAAAATAATCTGTTGAATTTTAAAGATTGATTATTTTTTATGCATGTTACTGTGATTGAAAAGATAAGATTTTTACAAACATTTATCAAATCACTCCATTATTTTTTTATCCTCAATACAGTGCACTTAATAAACTTAGGGATTGATTTTCAAGTTAAAAAAATATCTTACCGTTAAAGCAATCCTGTTTTTTTTTATTACTATTTGTGCTGCATTCTAGAATATGTTCAGTGCCGCCAACTTTTGAAAAATATTGAGTTGGCTCAAAAATATTGGGTGGACTGAAAATTTTTATTTCTTAAATGGTGCGACCAGTTTGTTTTTCCTTAAAGGGTTGGCAGATGGTGAAAGGTGAGAATTTAAGCCAAACCATCATGTTTAACCCATTAACGCCCAGCGTCCTTTTTTAAGGACGGTTACAAAAACAGCAAGAAAGCGGTTTTCCCACCAGTAAAGAGGAAGATAAATATATACCTTCTTTCACGAGACAGAACCCTCGATAAATTTAGATAAAAGTTAATTTGATTTTAAAAGTGGTGGGAAATACAAAATTTAAATTTTAGCGAAGAAAATAATTCGGGCGTTAATGGGTTAAATAAAGTTACAATTTTATAAAATTATATTCTCATATGTTTTTCTTTATAAAAACACTTATATTTATTATAATGTCATGATATCATGATCCGCTGCTGTTCTGCTTGAGTGTGTTTACTTTATACATATTTTTTTCTCGTTAAAATAATAAGCCATATTTATGTGAATAAAAAAGAATTGCCTAATGACAATTTTTTGGCAGATGACATCTATATGCATGTATTATGTATGTATGTATGTATATATTTATGGTTGTGCTGGCATGTGTAATACATACATCTATTTTGTTATAAGAAAAGTAAAATAGAACAAACAAATGTATCTATATTATAAAGGCCAAACGTATCTGTGAGTAACGCTGCGTCATTTTGCGAATGGCGACACTTTCCCCTGCAATTTCGGTTTTGCAATTTTCAGTACTGATAATTTCACATTTCTAAACATTGCAAATTTAAAATTTTTACACCGTCGTATGGAGAAAAAAATGTACTTTTAAATGCAATTTGTTTGAAAGTTGTATCTCAATTTATTTTTGAGATATTAATTTTTAATAGTTTTTTTTTACCAATTTTGTCATTGTGGCAACAGAACCACTTCATTTTCTATTAAAATTGAAAAGAAAAAAATAGAAATTAAAATGCGCAACACTTTTCCATGCAACTTTGGTTTTGCAATTTCCGGTACTGCAAAATTTACACTTCTAAACATTGTGCATTTTAAATTTTTACACCGTCGTCGTATAGAAAAAAAAATTACTTTTAAATGTAATTTGTTTCAAAACTGTATCTCAATTTTTTCTTGAGATATTAATTTTTTTTTATAACTTTTAGTAACAATTTTGTAATTGTGGCAACAGAATCACTACATTTTCTCTTTTAAAAAAAAAAGAAAAGAAAAAGCATACGTGATTTTAAAAGTATCGTATGTTATAAAATTCGGTGAATTTCGGTTTTATTTTGTTTAATAATTTGAATAATTGGGTTTTATAGTATTTTGTTAATTTTAGTTTATTTGTTTAAGAGTTAGACTGACCACAATCAGCTGTTTTTTTTTTTTTTTTTTTTTTTTTTTTTTTACTGTAACTAATTATGTAGATTTATTATAATTCTATGAAACAATTCTTTCTTAAAGATTTTCTGCCGTCGAATATCGACGGGTTCCCCCTCGTATATATAAACGGCAATATGAATTAAAAAAGTGATATATTGCCTTTTTTTCAAGCAATAATTCTTATCAGATAGGATAAAAAATTGCAGCACCTTGTCATAGGATTACTAGATGCTTGTCACAATGTATTTTTGTCATGAAAACAATAAAAGAGTAATCCACCGAACGAGCTATCAGATCCTGTGAAAAACCCTTGTTATTAAGTTAACAATGTCTGAACACAGAATTTTATAGGCGGCTTTTTGAGCTTAACTGAGCAATCCCTATTTTGGAAAACGATAAAAAATGATTAATAGTTATTCAGTAATATATGTGATGTATTATAAAAATAAAACCATTCTTAAATATTTCACGAATGCACAAAACTATTTTTAAAATACTTGTGAAATTGAACATTTATTTCTCATTTCCAATCTTTCTTTAAAAAGAGTATTTTTTATCTGATTAAGCAGCTTTTTTTTGTCTCAAAGTGCTGCATCCCAGTTTTTTTTTTTTTTTTTTTTTTTTTTTTTTTTTTTTTTTTTTAAACAAGAACGAATTGTCACGCGTCCAGCATAGATTTACAAGCACTTTCCATCGCATTCAGAAAACAGTAACAAAACTTATTAAGTTGAAAATGTTTAAATAAATAATTTAAAAAATTTAGAATCCGTTTGAAAACTCAGTTTCTGAAGTTAAGAATAATAGAAAAATTATTTGACTTTTTCTTTTTTTTTCTTTTCTTTTTTCTTTTTTCTTTTTTTTTTTTTTTTTTTTTTTTGTAGATCTGCATACGATTTATAGATTCAAATGTATATTATTCCAAAAGTTAGGTCAAATAAACACTAGGCACAGTCCAAATTTCTCATTCAGCAACTCCTGTCCATAAATAAAATTTCACTTGAAATCTTTTGCGCACTCTGTAGAACATTTATAATATATATATATTTAGAAATAGTCACGTCTATATGCAAAAATTAGTTAAATTTTAACATGTATATTAAATCTGAAAAAGTATTTACAGTAATTCTTCTTATTATTAACCAGTATTATATCCGATTATTTTCGTGTGTTTGTGTAAATGAGCGATAAATAATATGCATACCAGATTCGAGAGTAATCGTTTTGTATTACTTCTCTATGATATATACAAATTTCATTATATTTAAAATAGTGTAATTCCAGTAAAATACACCACAAACAATTTTTTTCATGGGTCGTAATTACAGACGGGCAGATAGACAAATAGACAAATTGAATTCATAAACATTTTTTGACAAAGTTAAAAAATGTTAAAAAAGAAACATTTTTAGGCAAATTGTTATTTCTAATTATACATTATTTCATACTCTTTGAAATAATCACAGTAAACGAACACAATTATGTCTGACTCTATCTCACACATTATTAACACACACGTATGTATATACGTACACACAACCGCACGCATATATTTTATTTAAAAAAAAACTTTAAAATGTTTAATATGTGATTACTCTATTTGTATTAGAAATTTGGAGTTAATTAGCGTTAACAAGCGTTTTTGCAAGCTAAGAATTGTTTTTATTTAGAAACCCATTAGGTTATGTCTAATTTAAATGCTGTTTTAAGGAATTATACAAGTTTAATTTCAAAAATTACATTAAATATTATTTAAAGTAAAAGGGTATTTTTTGATTTTAGTGAAATTTCTTAACCTATTTAAAAGCAATATTTACTATACAGTAATTTTACTAGCATTGGAGATTTAAAATATAACTTTATAATAACTGCAATATACAAAGTGAATAAAAATGTTGCAATTATTTCTGAAATAATAAGAATCATATTTCATTAGGATATTTACTTAACAATACCTTTAATAAATTGTCTTCGTCCCTCCAAGAATTTAAAAAAGCGTATTCTAGCTTTAGTTAAAAAATTACATTTAAATAGTTTTAATTTTGTTTCTCTGTACCTGTTTATTGTTACAAAGTTCCAAAAAAAGGATCCTGTTAAATCTGGTTATCGTGCTGTGGTACAATGTAAAAAAAAGGGTCGATCTACTAAAAAAATTTTAGTGATCCTTGTAATTACTAATTTTTTTTTTTTTTTTTTTTTTTTTTTTTTTGTAATCTTACTCGGTTACAAGGAATCTGTAAGAATTACTAGAAAGAAGCTAGCAACGAATATAGGTAATAGTTTTACATTTTTAATAGCTATTACTAAAAGTCACTTGGTGTGGCCGTGATAGCCTAGTGGTCACAACACCGAACTCCAGGCTGAAAGTACCCGGATTCGATGCTGGACGCCACCAAATATGCACCGAATGTATGCAATGTAAGTACTCGTTAAATAAAGGGATTATGAAAATTCTGTCGTAGCAGTTACCATGGGTAATTATCTCTGGACTTTCCCTTCCCTTTAGAAACATGTCAAAATACAGCAGGTAGCAATGGTTGGTGCTGGCGTCAATTGCGGCTTTGCCGAAAATCTTCAGAAGTCTATCTTTTTACCCACTGGATGCAGCTCGAAGGAAGCTATTGCCTTTCGGGCACACGTAATGGTTACTAAAAATAATTTTGGGGCTATTACTAAAGCTTGCTTGGTGGCTCATACTAAAAAGTTTTGAGTTAGTTATACAAAAAATTCTTTTGTTCAGTTTACAAAAAAAATGTTTGTTTCACTTGCAAAAAAAAGTTTGTAATGGTTACTAAAAAATTCTGTGGAATACAAATTTACTGAAAAATTTTTAGTAACCTCTTGAATTTTTTTTTTTTTTTTTTTTTTTTTTTTTTTTTTTTTTTTTACAGTGTACTTTTAGTTATAATATGAATACAAGTAAAGTAGTTTTCAACTTTTGGAACAAAATTGTGAAGGTAATTAATTTAGAAAATGATAGATTTGTAATAAATGAAAACTGTACAATTTTAGTATTTTTATTTTAATGATAGTGGAAATGAAAACTGTACAATTTTGGTATTTTTATTTTAATGGTAGTGGAAACTGGTGAAATTCAATTTGTACTAATAATTCCGAAAAACTTTTGGCTATATAAATAGTAAAATTTATGGTATTTTTTACTATGTTTTAATGTGTGAAAAGTGCTATTAAATAAATTCATTAAATAAATGTATTGTTGTGAATGTTTTATATGAGGGGCTCACAACCATACCAAATCAAGTCCATTTAAACAAGTTGGAAATTGCACGTGAAAAGTAACAAATTAGGTGCGTTCGTACGATAACGAAGTTTTAAAAATATTCAGTTCTTGTTGTTAAAATATAGACAGTAATTCAAATATAATATAATGGTCGAAATCGTTTTCATATTCATATAAATATACAAGAAGAAACATTTATTATAACTCAGCAAAGTATATCACATTCATAAAATGTGAAATAGTTTATTCATGTATTATATTCATGACTATTCTATAGTATAGTCATGTATTCTATTACATTCAAATGAGTGTAACACCATTAAAATGCATTTGAAATATTTTCCCCCATTGACCGTAATGTAACGGAATACTTTTGATTGTTCTTGTAATTGATCTATGCATCCAATTTTCATAAAATTTTAAATGACTCGCCAAAATTATCTAATATTTATATTTTTTAAATTTTAAACGATTAAAATGCACTTGAAACTTTTTTACCCATTGACTGTAATGTAATGGAATGCTTTTGATTGTCCATGTAATTAATCTATATATCCGGTTTTTATAAAATTTTAAAGGACTCTACAAAATTATGTAACAATTATATATTTTAAATTTCAAATGATTCGGTTGGGAATTTTTTGCGTTGTTATATGCGGACGGACAGACGGACAGATAGACGGAAGGAACTAAACAACAACTATAGGTGCTACGTATTTACATAATTATGAACGCAGCTAAAAAACATAAACACAAGTAGGTAAGTGTGATCATAGATGACACAGAGGGTTCCGTTAAATATTTTTTTCGAAGGACTTATGGTTTAAGTAAGAAATCCAAATTTTTAATTCATAACTATTAAATTCTGAAACAGATAGTAGCACCAATAAGTTTAATTTATAGATAATTATAATAGAATGTTATTTATTCTAATCAGAATATCTATATTCATCTATAAAAGTAAAAATCAAGTTACTTAAATAACATCTAATATTCAGAATTTTTTGATAACCCGACATAAAAAAATAGCGGAGATATAAATAAAATTTTTAATTTCTAAAAACGAAGAAATTGTTTAAACCAAATTTAAATGACTGAATCATTAGTAAGTAATGTAGTTTTTAAAAGAAAGAAGATTGAATTTCAAAAAATATTATGAATGTCATTTAAAGAAAATAAGATAAACCCTTAAATTGGCAAAAAACACAAAACTTATTGTAATTAAATCCATCTTATTATAAAAAATTCGAGTTCCAGCACCAGGAATCGAACTAACAACTTCCTGTTTATTAGCGAGACGCTTTAACTCCAAGCTATGATGTCATCAAAAATAACATTGACATTAAGGTTTTGTTTTAAAACTTTAATCGCAAAAATGAATGAATGATATTGATGAAATTAATTTAATAAAATCTAACTTTTTTAAAATCTTATGATTTGTCATGTGACACGGGGCATCCAGCGGTAAGAACACAAAATTTGAAGTATCTGACTTATACAGGGTTTGTGTACGAATTCTGTGTTAGACAGAAAGAGAGAGGGCAGAGACGAATAGAATTTTATTAGATGAACGAAACCCCCCAAAAAACTGAGATATTCATTTAGAAGGTTTTGAAATCTGTTTTATTGTTTCATTTCCAAGGTGAACCAGCCTATAAACTGATGCCATAGATGAAAAAGTGTAGTGATACGTCGGTATTCGTCAATAATCAATGCAAAATTAATCGGCAAAATCTGATACTAACGAAAACCAAAGCAATTATTTCACTATGAATCTATGTAATTTCAATTAATTCTTTCTAAATATTCGAAAATACGTACCAAAAACACATTTTATAGAGAATAGACATAGCATTTAATTCTAAAAACAAAAACAAAAAAACTAATGTAATATTCTTAGAGTACGTTACTTGTGGGTTACATACTTTTTTGGTTTATTGGCAGTAGGATTAGTTTCAGAGTCAGAGGACTATGTCACTCAAAAAAGCGGTCTATTTATATCGACTCTTTAAAATTTGCCTGAAATGGGGTAAGACATTATCAATAAACAAGTTGAAAGTATGGAATGCAGCAACTCTTATCTGTGTGATTCTTCACCGCGAAGTTCTGTACATTAATCCAAAAGGAGAAGATTTCCATAATCTTTGAAGAAGGTACATTCTCTCCTGTCTTTTCTCCTAATCTGTATTTTGTTGCACTTCTAATCGAAGGTGTTGCACTTTTTATCGAACTGCAACTTGTCAGTGGTAAATTCTGCACTTTTTCATCCACCAAAACCTCTATATCATCACCACTCACCTTTCTGAAATCAATAATCGATTGCATCTTTTAGAGTTTGCTGGATCGGAAAATTTTCTTTGGTCACACAATGGATTGCCTGCAATCAATAACAAGTTGAAAATTGCACGTGAAGCGTAGCAAATGAGGTGCGTTCGTACAATAACGAAGTTTTAAATATATTCAGATCTTGCTGTTATAGTAGATAGTACTTCGGATACAGCATAGTGGGCGAAATTATTTTTGTGTTCCTGTAAATATACAGGAAGCAACTTTTATACCATCTCAGCAACGTGTATCATACGCAATGCTATCTGCTTTCTTTTACACAGAAAATAACTTGTAGTACTCCTCAGCAACCTATATTAATTTAATAAAATGTTAAATAGTCAATTACAATTAAAATGCACACCAAAAAAAGCTCTCCCTATACTATTATGTAATGGAATACTTTTTTCTTGACTTGTAAGTCAATAACACATGTTTTTTTTTTCACAACAGATTGTGCAATATGTATATTATAATATGTACTTCATAGATGCGTAGCAATTTTACTATGTTCGAATGAGTGTAAAATCATTAAAATGCATTTGAAAGATTTTTCTCCATTAACCGTAATGCAACGGAGTACTTTTGATTGCCCCTGCACTGTTAAAAATCTGCTGCATTTTGCTACAACGCACTCCAATGCTTGTATAGAAAACGGTTACTTGGCCGTGAAATGAAGCTTTCTAATTGGTTGGAATAGAGATATTATATACAAGCGGTGGAGTGCGTTGCAGCAAATTGCATCAGATTTTTAACAGTGTATAATTGATCTATGCATACGATTTTTATAAAATTTGAAATGACTCGACAAAATTATGTAATAATTATATATTTTAAATTTCAAACGATTCGGTGGGTAGTTTTTGCGTGATATGCGGACAAATGGACGGACGGACTGAATGACAACTGTAGGTACTACGTGTTTACATAATTGTGAACGTACCTAAAAAGTGCCCCAAAATAGCCTTGAAAGAAACAAAACTGTTTGCCTAAACGCACGGAATAGTGCATGCATCCCACTGGCTCCATTGCACACCCTCCTTGTGTGAAGCTCCTGGTTGTACTTCTCTTGTGTTGTAATATTTTTCCTTGTGTGCTATCACGTCCCTGTATATTAACGATGGCTTATCAGGCTTCATGTCGAGCACACAAGTCAGATGTATGTAGTTCAATAAACAAACAAACAAACATGATGCATTACAGATCATGTTAGTATACATGGCGCTACGCGCCATATACACTACAAATCTATCTCATGGAAAATGAGATGAGAGAGGGAGAACATGATGCATGCATGACGGCAAAACGTCACCACACACAGCAGGAGAACGCATGGCAGCTCTATTTGTTTAGAGAAAAGACAATGAGGTCTCCAGCGAACAACAACGAAATCCGAGGCAATCAATGAAAGCCGAGATAAATTTTTCGGTGAAAAAACTGACGAAATTTTAAATTGGTGATAAACAAAATCAGCGAAAATCGACGTATTATTGCATCTGAAAACTTATGATTTTTATGAAAAATATTTAAATAGGTCGAGGAATATGTAGCATTTTGAATGGGATAATTTTAATGATTTATGGAGTAATATTTATCCCCGGAATTTTATTGCAGTGATTCTTTAAACGCTGTATGTTTTCAAGATTTAAAATTAAATTAATTTTGCAATCACTTGGCTATATAATGATTGTTTGTATTGTAATTTGAAAGATAACTGCTTAATTAATTGATTTTATTGCATTAATCGCAAGATTAACAAAATTATTATTTTTAGAAATTTTTAGAATTGAATTTATTTTTAATAATACTGATGATATGGATCTGCAATTTTTTTTTAAAGTTATAAATGAAAATTAATGTGGGAATTATCGTAAGTAAATTTATTTATACATGGCTATTACTTTAATTTCTCACATCAGTTAGCTAATTGGTTACTCTTTTCACATAATTTCATTTTTATGAATGTTTTCATACATGACTGTTTTCTGGCATGCTTTTTGTATTACTTTTCTGAAGCCTTTATGGTTTGTTTATGCAAACTCTAAAAAAATACGAAATACTACAGTACATTAGGAAAAAATCACTTACATTGTATTTTATTGATATCACTCAAATTTAAGAAGATTAAACGTGGTTTACAGTGGTGGTCAAAAGTTTCCTGACAGCCAAAATTTTTTCGTTAATTTGTATGTCTACCCATATGAAGAGGAATTGCAAAGTGATATTTATGCATTTTATTGGCATAGTTTTATTTATGAAATAACATATAAATATCAATAAATTTAATTGACAAATGAAAATGCATGTGCTCAAAAGTTTCCGGCCACTTTCTCAAGTTTAGGAAAAATGATACTGTGATAGAAAAAAACAGCAATCAACAATATTTACAATTAGTATTTTATCAACATACTTTAGCAATAAGTACTGAAGCGGCAACAAGACATTGATACAATAAACTGTTGAAGATCGTCTATGGTACATTTTTTCCATACTTCTTGCAATTTTTTGGAAATTTCGGCTGAGTGGGAATATTTATAGTTCCTCAAACGTTTGTCAACTTATTTCTAACGATTTTCTATTGGATTAATCTCGGGCGTTTTATCTGGCCATTTCAAAAACGATTTTTTTTTTTTTTATGTTATTTTTTATCGAGTTTGCATGCATTCAATAAGTCGTTATTATGTTAAAACAAATAGTTGCGACCGCAATTTTTCCTCGAAAAATTCAGAAAATATTCTTGAAAGATATGCTTATACATTGATCTGATTGCTCTGATTTGATATCTTGAAAGATATCCTTATACATACATACATCATTCATCATGCCGCGGATTTCGAATAACGGACTGACACTTTTTGAAGAAAGTACTCCCCACACTATAACATGTCCTCCGTCATGCTTCATTGTAGGAAAACATGTGTCGAATCATATCTTTTGTTGTTAGGTTATCGGATGTAATGCCTGACACCACTCCCAAAAAGGTTTGGAATTCGATTGATGGAAAAATAGAACTTTTGTTCACTTTTCTTTTGATTAGATTTTGTGTTGCTTGGAAAACGCTAATCTGGTACGTTGGTATTTTTTTTTACCTCTGAAGTTTTTTAATAGCGACTTATCCATAAGGTTCTGCATCACCTCAGCATTTTCATACGGTAGACGGACTTATTTCAACAATATTTTCTCTCCATAAATCGCGAAATATTGCAACGACAATTTTATGCGGATCATCAACTATTTTTCCCCTGATAATCCCTTTCACAAAAATAGTCATTTTCGGGTCCAGGACTTTTATCCTGACGTCAGAAAGTCCTGAAGACCATGGTCATCTTTATATAATTTTTAAATATCGTTTACAGTAGGTTTGCCGATCGATAGCTTTGTCGCAGTATCTCGAGAAGATTGACACTTTAGTGGCAAACTAATCCCTCATTTACGAATAATAATTGTTAAACTTTTAATTTTTTTTATTTAAACTATGCTATTAACTTTGATTCATTCACAAACACGACCATTAACCACTTAACCCATAGAAAATAAATTCTAAGGAATACTGTGTGGCCGGAAACTTTTATACACGAATTTAGAATTATGTTCCTTTCCATGAAGTGTCTTCAGTATCCAATCAAAATGACTACGTGGACAGAGGACATTTACATATTCCTAATTTTTTAAGCAATTGTGCTTCTTTGCTGAAATCTTCTGGTAAATAAATCAAATAAACTTTTGACCGTCACTGTATATCACTATAAATTGATAGCTGCTATATAAGACAGAGAGCAGAAAAGGTATAGGCCATTAAACCATTTGTTACTGTGTTATTTATGAAAATAACATTTTCAGGTGTAGTACGAGTTTTAAAATTTAATTACCGTTGGGAGTTGGGAAGGGGGATTAGGAATAGGAAATTAAAATGGTAAGCGGGCCGACTTGTAAAAAAATAAGTCTTATACAGATAATCGGCGAATGGCAAGTCTTAAATAATTATGTATGGGTCTAGTGAGGTAAAAGGTACAATGATCATTTTAATGTAATTGACGAAGAAAAGCTGATTAATTACCTTAAAATGCTCTGCATCCATTTTTTTTTTGGAATAAAATTCCTTTCAAAACAGGGTAATTCTTTTCAATCTATTAATACCCTTCTGAAAATGAGTTCAACTTAAGAATGCTTCTAGAAAGCTCTTGAATAAAAGTTCTACAATACAAAGAAACACTGCATTTTATCAGTCTAAGAAGTTGTTTACCTATGTAAATAAGTCTTGAACATACGTATATACTTTTAAGCATCATTGAAGTAAATAGGTTTTAAAATAATTTAAGCTTTTGCGGGTTTTTTTCATAATTATACACCTTTAAAAGGTTGAATGAAACAAGAAGTCTCATTAGCAATGTAGAAAACAATGTTTACTAATTTAGTGAAAATGTATTAATTTTTTTATCTTCGATTACAAATCATTATTTCAAAGTACTACAAAAAAAGTGGTTCCATTTCTGCCCGAAAATTCATTTTTTTAAAAATTATGCTTAAGATTTGGGGGGGGGGGGTTGACTCATACGCAAGTAAAAACGTTATTATTTTGCATGTTACTTGGTGTTTATAAATTTTATGGATCATATACAACGCTGCACAAACAATCTTAAGTATATTTTCATTTATTCATGGAAATTGCTAAGTGGGAATTGTTAACTATGATATGAGTTTAATTAAACTAACTTTTATCCTATTATGTAGTTTACATAAAGATCCATAGATCATAGACTAAGCTGCACTAAAGAACTCAGTTATTTTCTTACTATTGATGGTAGTTACAGAAATTGGATTTTTAAACGCATTATGCATTCTTTAACCCTTTCGTGGTTATAAGCGCATATACGCGCCCAGAATACCACTTAATTTGAATTGCGAAATGCCATACTAACACCGGAATTTTTTAATGAAAATTTTAATTTTACAAAGAACGTAAAAAAAAATATATATATTATGAAATAAATTTGTTTTTAAATTCCGGTGTCATTCAATCATTTTAGTATTTTATGAATAGACGTGCTTTAACCGTCAATTGGTTAAATTACTCATTTACACATCATGATTCACATTAATAAACTGTGTAGTTTAGTTACAGCATTTTAATGTATTAGAAAATGTTTAATAATTAATATGATCTTTCGTTGTTATTCGCTACAGTCATACCGTAAAAAATTTCTGTATTTTACCATAAAATGTCCTAGCACCTCAGCTACCAACACAACTGATTTAAGATTACTCTCAACTGCTCTGCTCAACAAGTGCAAAATATTTTGACACATTTATAAATTCCTTTTTATTGGAAGGATGTAAATTTAGAAAGCCTGACTACAGAAACGATTCGCAACTAAAGTGTGTTTTCCATTTTTTAATCAATAAATTACTTACGGATTTATATGCCTTTTCTATTTCGAACGAAATCTTTTTTCTTCCTTCGTTTACTGATTTTTCTGTTTTTGCGCGGCTGTTTCCAAACACTTACTTTGATAGTATCTCCTAAAAAATCTATTGTGTTTAAAAAAAATGGTAAAATGAGTGTGATTTGATAGTTTCTCTACAACAACACCTATCGATTTCATACATTTCTGAACAAACATAATTTAAAGTTTATATTATAAAGTTGTATTTTAGTTATGTTCATGTTTATAGTTTAATGTTGTTATTTAGTTTTTATTTAGTTGTGATTTAAGAACAAGCAGACTTAAGTAACTAACACAGTAAAATTTATATGACGATGTCTTTAAGAGGACTTTAAAATTACTCAAGTCTGCCTGGTACACGTGACAGAAATAATTAAATTTTTATTTAGCTCTTTGTTTGATTCGCTTTCACAGCGTCAGTGTTTGAAAGAGTACAAGTGTAGGACAAATGTGCAGTACAAATCGCGTTTTTTTTTTTTCAAAGCACTGAAATAAAGCAATCATTCGGCCAGCGGTACTACATTTATTTATCTCACAAACATTAGTAACACGCTATCACAGAAACATTGACATTTAAATATTTCGATTATTGTTTTGTCGGGATTTATGAGGTTTTAAATTGCTGAAATATATAGATTTCTAAAGTTTCTATATGTAAAGAACGCATTATGAAACCGCGAGTGACTTGGAACTTTTATTGTATATTTTCTTTCGTGATTACATTATGCTTTTCTAGACTAAGAACCATTTGTTTTATTTTAACATTGTGTTATCCTGAACGTCTTTTAAATTCTCATATTCTTGAATGATTCGCTGCAAACGGTTGTTGAATCGTTTACAAAAATTATCAACAATCTTCTAATATTTTAGAATTTATTCACGATTCTGGTAGTTTTTCATATTTTTGAAAATCACAATAGAAGAACTAAACAAAAGAAATCTCAAAAATTAATATTTTTTCTAGATTCACGCAAATGTTTTCAAAATAAAAGTTTTCAATTCCTGAACGAAAGCTTCGTAAATATTATGAATTACTTTTTAAAATGCTTTTATTGTATGATATAAAGTGCTTTTTTAAATTTTAACGGAGAACATTATCATTTAAAAAAATAATGACATCTATTAAAGTTTTTGGAATGCAATTTTAATAGTAAAAATTTTACAATGAATTTTTAACATTGATATTTACTAATGCATAACATGAATAAATAAGCAAAATATTTATATATAAATTGATGTATTCATACCCTACATATTTATTAATTTTTAAAATTTTGCACAGAACAAAAGCTGCCAGAACAATGGCTGAAATTCAAAGGGTTAATAATTAATACTATTTCATATAATTAATATTTTGCAAGTATGGTACTTATATGGATTTATTAATTATTTTCAAATTCTATGTTCACTGTTAATGAGCTTTATAATAAAAAGATGGGAAATGCATTTACGCAGCTGATTAATTTTCAATGATTCTTTAAAATATGCATAATTTTAAGCAATTTAATATAAGAGTAGTTATTTTTATTTTCCAACTTCATTTTTCATAAACAAAATCTTATAAATTAAAGAGGCAAACATTTTAATCTGTAAAATATCTTAAGAACTTCATGATATTATTGTTATTAATAGAATTTTATTGTTCTAACAAATTACAAGCTATAGCTCTCTAATTCGTTAAACAATACTTCAGTTAACTTCGTAACTTTCTTCAAAATTCTTAAACGTACTTGAAAACTTTATCTGGCGTATCTATTGAAGAGTTTTAAAAGAGATTTCAAATTCTGAAGTAGGGAAATTAGTAATTTTCTAAAATAAACAATCTATTTTATCTTTTAGAACTCTTAAATTTGGATTAAATAAATGTAGATAAATAACATCTTCTTTGAATTAAGAAATTGAC
>CAXHSM010001046.1:184502-198000 GCA_964019185.1 Maratus speculifer | reverse complement strand
AGTGGTAAGTATCGGTAGATGACACTGAAGCAGTTGTGATATAAGAACTCAATATTATTGTTGGGGAGGTGTCTCAGAAGGATTTTTTCGGTCTGTACTCTTGTTCTAAGCATTGTATGGAATTTGGAAAAGACTACGTAGAAGCTTAATATCAAATGTAATTACAATGTCTGTGTTATATGGTTTCTGTACGATCAGACCATGAACATTTGGAATGTAATGTGTACATATATTAATATATTCCATGTTTAAGGAAACATTTTGTAAGATTTTACAAGAACTTGTCTATTGTATTTGAAGAACTTGTCTATTGTATTTTCAAAGTTACATTGTATATATACACTGCAAGCCATAAATATTGCAACAACATAAAAGAAAGAATATGCGCAGAAGATATTTATTGTACGTAAACATTATGGCATGAAAAGAAAATGCTAAATTTATAAGTGCTTTGGGTGTTTACAAAGATGTCAAATTAATAGAAACAGCTGTTATCTAATGGCAACTAAAATAAATTTTACCTAGTTAGGCATTGAGTCGAACTGGCTTGGATGGCAAAAACTGGCAACGCATTCCATGGTGATTCAAGTCAATGCTACATTTCATCAACTGTATTATCTGGAGAGTGGTGGCGCGCTAGTCTCTCAGCAACCCATGGCCAGATGTTTTCAATGGGTGACAGATCTGAAGACTGTGCAATTATATACAGTCAGAGTATGTATAGGTTAGAGCATCAATCGAATTCTCCATGTATTGAGGAAGGTCAGAACACGATGTGCAGCAAGTATCATTGCATTATTTTGCTGAAAGATGGCACTTGACAGGACTCGAAGATAGGACACAACCATTGTACGTAAGGTGTCAGAAATGTACTGATTCGCATGCATATTACCATCGATCCGAATTAGATATGTGCAAGTCATATACCCAATAGCTGCCCAAACCATAATACCAAGTGCAGGGCCCTTATGCCGATATGGAATGCAAGCAAGTAATGAACATTCTCCTCAGAGCCTCCTGACACCTTTACGGCCATCAGAATACTGAAAGCAGAACCAAGACTCGTCGAAAAACATTGTGTCACTTTCTGTATCCATGTTTGTCGTTCTTCTCATTAGAGTCGCCGTCCCTCTCTATGTTGCATTGTCAAAGAAAGCCGCAGCAGTTGTGATGAAATATATTATAAAATATGCCTTTATAGCGCTGCTGCTACACACAAGAATAAGTATGATTGTATTAAATTCGTTCTTAAATATTTAGTTCATAATAAAATAGAGCAGTCAATAATAATAAGACAAGATGATCTTACCTTTTATGCTTCTTGTTCTTCAAACGTTCCGTCAGTCATTACTCCATTTTTCTGGAATCTTGGATTGAACTTTATTCAATCTTTTATTATTTATTAATTAAATTTATCTGAAATTGTAAATGATTGATTAGTCATGGTCTTAATGAAATAATGGCCTGAATCCACTTTAAATTAATAATTATTATTACATGTTATACATCTACATTACTGCTTTTAGGCAGCGAAGAATAAAAACGACGATTACATTTTCACTCACAGAGAACACACAACAAATTAAAAAAACTAAAGAGTCAAAAAGTTTAAAAAAAAATGTTCTTTGCTTTCTTTTTCATTTATTTTGTTTTTCATCACGTGACTTTACTGTAGTAAAAAAGTTATTCGTAAAAATCGTCCTTGATAGAATCACTTGATTTCATTGTTCCGTATATTGCGAAATAGGGGAAAATAATTACTTTCCTTTTTATGATACGCAAAAATGAAATGTTTATATTGTAAAAAAATCTAACTCAGTTTAAAGTAGATTATTCTTTTCAGCTGGATAGTGATTAGTTTATTTCAACAAATTGTCCCTGTGCTGACATTCCACACTGTTTCAATCGTCGTCGCACCGAATGAGCTGATACTGAGCTCGCTGCAAAATATCCATTTCCTGACTAATGATCCGTTTTGTGTCTGTGCGATTTTGCAGAGTCTATCTCACAATATGTCTGTAATTTCGGGGAGATTCTACATACCGTTCAATATGACCCTCAGCACTCCATTGATTCCATATTTGTATGACAGTGGTTCAATTTCAAACCCGACCAGTGCGAATTGCGATATCACGGAACGATAACATTCATTCCTGATAGGCAATGATATTGCCTCTATGGAACTCCGACACTTGCTGGTTATTTGAGGTACCGGGAGAGCAAAAAGTCCGTAAAAACTTTAAAAATTCATAAAAACCGAAAAAATAACCGTAATGAAAAACGGTTTGCAGGGTTAGCATCCATAGGTCAAGGGGATTTTTTAAAGACAGAAATAAAAAATAATTCAAAAAACAGCCGACAGATGGCGCTGGTACTTGCGATTTCCGCGGAAATATGCAAATGAACCGGTTATAAGAGCTTGCGCTCCTAATCCACAACTAGTTCACCGTTGTGAGCCGTGAACTTGATCAAGGATGCTCACTGCGAAGGACAAAGCTTTGTTGGTGAAGTTATTTTACATGAACAAGGAATCAGCGACTATTGCTTTGCGTAAATTCCGATTTCAAAAGGATTTGAGGACGGGAAAGGGGCCTTTAACAGCGGCAGGCCTCATAAAGCTTATTCGGCGGTTTGAAGAAACAGGAACGTTGGAGGATCGTGTAAGATCCGGAAGACCATCTTTAATGAAAGTCCGCTCGCCGCGTGTTGCAGCCGAAATGGAAGTGTTAGCGTCCGATTCAGTTGCGGGACCAGCAGTGCTCGTGAAGCAGCCAGACGCTTAGGCTTACCCCAATCATCTGTCCGTAATATTCTTCATGGAATACTCAATCTTTACCCATACAGATTACAGTCATGCCATGAACTTTTACCAGCAGATACTGCACAGAGAGAAGCATTTGCGAGGTGGGCTTTCTCTAAAATTGATCAGAATCCCACATGGGTCTTTAACATCTTTTGGACAGATGAAGCTCATTTTTCGCTTCATGGAGACGTTAATACCCATAACTGTCGAATCTGGGTGACATCTAATCCACATGAATACACTCAGAAACCATTACATTCCCCAAAAGTTACTGTGTGGTGTGGATTCACAAGTTCATTTATCATAGGACCCTTCTTCTTTGAAACACCTTGCCGAATAAATGGGTGGAAAACAATTACGGTAAACGCTCAGCGTTATTTAATGCTTCTGCGTGAGAAGGTCATGCCATGTTTGCGTGAAAAAGATGCGCTTTCTACCGTCACATTCATGCAAGATGGAGCACCTTGTCACATTGGTACATCTGTCAAGGAATTCCTGATACAGACGTTCGGGGAAGACAATATCACCAGCAGGGGTTGCAAGTTCCCATGGCCTCCTCGGTCTCCAGATTTGACCCCGGCAGATTTCTGGTTATGGGGGTACTTGAAATCCCGAGTGTATCGATCTAGTCCGTCTAATCTGTCGGAGCTGAAAGATGCAATCCGGCGAGAAGTGTCATGTATACATCCAGACCTGCTACACTCTGCAGTTGCTGGATTTGTGACTCGACTCCAATGTGTCATCCCCTGTGGTGGTGGTCATGTGGAACACATACAGGTCAAATAAACGATTTGGAAACATTCTGTTCTTTATTTGGGTATCTTTTCTTTGATTTGGGTACTTCAGCGCCACCTATTGGCTGTTTTTTGAATTATTTTTTTTCATGTCTTAAAAAAATCCCCGTGACCTATAGATACTAACCCTGCAAACCGTTTTTCATTTCGGTTATTTTTTCGGTTTTTATGAATTTTTAAAGTTTTTACGGACTTTTTGCTCACCCTGTATAATCCGATATTCGGAGCAAACGTTGACTTTACAAAGCGCTTTCCGAATGAGAAATTCACTACTCAACTTTTCACTCTTCTTTTATGTAGTAATTTAAATATCGTTTCTTCCACCTGCGTCGTCTAAATGCGTTAAAATAAAAATCGTTTACATTTTCTAACTTTTTTTTCTTTTCATGTGATTTTGATGTTCATCAAATCATTACTACTGGTATTGTAATTTTAATGGCCAGCAGTGCATATGTATATCACAGTGTGCGAAACCAGCTAAAATTTGTTAGGGAAAAGCACCTAGAAAGAAAAAATATAATTGATATCTATGTTAATGCTTGAAATATATATTTATTTAATTTATAAATCAAACTGACCTACTTCTAATTAAATACATATTTTTATTCCGGTTTACTTATTATTTGATTCGCTAATTCACGATCTTTCATAATATGAAAAAAAGGATTTTTTTAAGTTTAAAGAATGAGAAAAGCGAAGCGAAGTCTTATACACATAGTACGTAACGATATTAAAAGTAAAAAAAAAATTCTTTCGTCAAGCAAATCTGAAAAAATACTTGTCGGATTTCGATTCTGTTTGTACCAGCAGGCACCTATGAAGGTAACCTGATGAACGCACTTACTTTCAGAAATTAGTTCCAAATAATTTAAAAGTTATGTTAAAAAAACTGATAAAAAAGCACAATTTATTTGCATAAGTCACAGAACTTTGGTGTGCGTCATTCTTCAACGGCTGGATATTTTCGTAGACAACCAAATCAGAGTACATAGAGTAAATAGTTGTCTGAGCAAAGCGAAGGTCAATACACATAGTACGTAACGATATAAAAAATCCCTTTCGGCATGGCCTATAGGCGGAGGTAGATTTCGAAAAGTTTTCATCTCAAAAAAAAAAAAAAAAAAAAAAAAAAAAAATTAAATGATTAGAGATAAACCCAGTTTAACTACTTTATTCAACCGCTTTTAAAAATTTTTTAATTTCATTTTTCTGTAAGAACTGGTTTTATCGAAATCCTCTTAAACGAAATTCTACTCAAATGCCCATTTTGGCAACATATTTTGAATTATATTCTTACTTTATTAAAAAAAATTGACCAATATGCTCATTATATAGTTCCTATATAACAAAAAACTGTTAATTAAATTCGTTTGACAGCAAAATTGAATTTAAAAATGAGTAAGAAAATAACCAATTTATTATTTTAATACATCCACAATTCTTTAATCAAGATTGCTTTGAGAAATTTTGTACGAAGTGCCCACTTTGACAGATTTTTTTAAATATATATTTAGCCTTTATCAAAAATCTGACCAATACGGCACATTACACAGTTCCTAAATAACGAAAAACTGTCAATTGAATGCGTTTGAGAGCAAAATTGAATTTAAAAATGAGTCATAAAATAAAAAATTTGTTATTTGAATACAACCTCAATTCTTTTATCATGATCGCTTTGCGAAATTTTTTTGCGAAGTGCTTACTTTGACAGCTTTTAAAAATATGTATATTCACCCTTTATCAAAAAATCAAAGAATACGCACATTATATAGTTCCTAAGTAACAAAAAACTGTCATTTGAATGCGTTTCAGAGCAAAATTGGATTTAAAAATGAGTCATAAAATAAACAATTTGTTATTTGAATACCCACAGTTCATTAATCATGGTCGCTTTGGGAAATTTTGTGCGAAGTGCCCATTTTGGCAGCCTTTTTTTGAAATATATTCTGCCTTTATCAAAAAACTGGCCACTCCGTCACATAATATAGTTCCTAAGTAAGAGAACCTGTAAATTGGATGCGTTTGAGAACAAAAAAAGATTTAAAAATGACTCGGTAAAAACGCAATTTTTTTAATTTCCTCAAATTTCAATCATGATAATTTCGTGAAATTCTGTTCAAAATACCCTATTTGGCAGCCTTTTAAAAAATATATTCTGCCTTTATCAAAAAACTGGCCAATACGTCGCATTATATAGTTCCTAAATAATAGGACCTGTAAATTGGATGGGTTTGAGAACAAAAATGAATTTAAAAATGACTCAGAAAAAACGCAATTTGTTATACTTAATCAATTTTTAATGACGATAATTTTGGGAAATCTGTTCAAAATACCTTTTTTGGCAGCCTTTTTAAAAATATATTCTGCCTTTATCAAAAAATTGGCCAAAACGTCGCATTATATAGTTCCTAAATAAAAGGATCTGTCATTTGGATGCGTTTAAAATCAAAAATGAATTTTAAAATGAGTCAGAATATAAGCAGTTTGGATTTAAGGTTTTTACTCCAACTCCTATTTTTGTTTAATTTATTTTTGCTATAAGAATGGGTTCTATGAAAAACTTGTCAGTATAAAAGTTGTAGATCTTATTGTGAAGATGTAAAATAAATTTAATTACATTTGATTGCTTAAGAATTGAGTAAGTTATGGGTTTTTTTCTTTTTCCTCCCCCCTTTTTCTTTTCGTTTTTAATTTTTTTCCTCGGTAAAAATTGGTCCTATCAAAAACTTGTAAATACAAAAGTTTTAGATAATATTCAGTACATTTATATAAAATTTAGTTGGATTCAATATCTTGAGAATTGACGGAGTTATGAATTTTTTTCTCCTAATAACCATGTTTTTTTCGCCCCTTGAGCCCATTTTTAACTTTATCAAAAATCTGTCATGCATAAACTTTTTGCCCATTTCTTAGAAGTAATATAAACTTTAAACTGATTCAATATCTATTTTAATTAAGAAGTTATCGCGTTTTTTCTGTTTTCACAAAACCCCTCCCTATTTCCACCCCCTTGGTCCGATTTTGCCCATTAACGAACTCGACCGAGATTTTAGGCTCCTTGATTTTATGTAAAAGTTTGAAGAAGATCTGAGCATAATTATGGAAGTTATCGTGTCTAGAAGAAAGTGATATACACCGATAGATAGATAGATAGATATATATATATATAAACTTTTTTACTGATGGTGGTTTTGGGGTCTAGGAGTCATGATTCGTGTAGATCCGCAAAAATTTTTCAGAAATTCCAACATGGGAGGCAATGCAATAGGTAGTATTTCATACGAAATCTACCTAAAAGTAAAGCATAATTTTTCCGTCGAGCAAATCTATAAAAATACATGCCGGATTTAGATTATGATTGTACCAGAAGCTACCTATAAGGGTAACCTACTGAATGCACCTACTTTCAAAAATTGGTACTAAACAGTTTAAAAATTATGTTTAAAAAACTGATAAAAAAGTACGATTTTTTTGCATACGTCACAGATATTTGATGTGCGTCACTTTTCACCGGCTGGATGTTTTCGTTAGATTCCAGAATTTGAGCACATGGAGCAAAATAAAATGCGCAAGTAATTTTTATTTAACTACAATAAAACATATTTAAACTTAAGAAACAAATTGGAAAAGGAATCTGTTTTATTATTGTTATTTATTTTATTTAAAAGAAAAAAGCCATAATACTTAACTTAATATTTGAGATTTTGCGATAATCTTTATAATAGAATTTTATAATCGCCATTAGAATCTCATATATTTCACGCGTGCAAATTGGAAACAATTCTTAAAATAAGAAAATAAAATACGAGTTTAAATAAATACGAGTTTGACATGCGTGCTTTAGATATTACTTTTGATACTACGTTATGTTATCCCATCAACCAAAAAATGATCGCCAAACTATAAGATTAAATGTCAAAAATGTATGATCATGAATGTCACATTTAATGGCATTAAATACGATACACCCATTTAAAACATCATTAAATGATTTTTATTTTGCACTTTTTACTTGTATTTTTATTAATATTCTACTAATTATTATTTCTTTTCGATATTTGAAAAAAAAAATATGTCAATATGTATAATTTGGCTATTAGTTTGGTGATTTGTGTAAGTTTGCGAAATTGGTTGACGGTATAACCAAGAAGTGGCTTACTTTTAATCATAGATTATATTCTGTTACTTTTTAAATAGATTACTTAATAATTATTCTCATTATGCAATTTGAGTTAACCGGCGATTATTGCGTGACTGCACGCATTTTACTATGGTTAAATTTTATAAAAGCAAATAATGACACAGATGTCATATACGCACTAAGTTGGCGCGATTGCAACAAAATGGCAATTTTATGTCTCACATGGTAACCCATTTATTTTGTTTCATCAGTTTATTGAAAAAGAAACAATAACTAAGCGATAAATAAACAGTTATAAATAATAAACATAATAATAAATAGAATAAAATATATAAGTATCACAAAAAACATAAATATTAACAATTAGGGCAATATTCAAAAACTTTCACCAAAACAAAGTTTTCACAAATTTGCGGGAGAAAAAGGTCGCGCGTATTGACATCCGTACCATATTTATATGTAAAAATAAGCATAAACTTTCATCAGGTTTGTTTATGTAGCTATTTGCAACAAATTTCGCTTTCTGAAGTCCAAACTGGAGAAGGTTTATAAAAACGCAAAGGTAAAGGTAAAAGTGGAAAAATACCATGAAATTAGAACAGGTATATTATATACGCATCGAGTTTTGAGAAAATTTGGCAAAAATCATTTTTGAATATTAGTTATATGTATATTTTTCAATTATTTTCTATTAAGATATCCTGGGGTAATAACGCCACGTTAAGGTTCTATCAATTTTCACGGCTTAATTGTAGATTATATTTTTCAAACAAATATTGGATTTGATACAGCAACTCATTGTCTATCTATGCAAAAAAATAATTTAACAGATATGCATTCTTAAAATGTAATGGCGTGATTTCTTGACCAATGCTATTTGGCGTTATTACCCACCTATGCGGGTTATAACGCCATGCAAACAAATCTAAAAAATAAGATTGAGTAATCCCATGTAAATTGCCCATTTCTAAAAATACAAACGCCACCGCCCTAGAAATCGACAAATTGATGACAAAAAGTTTTCTAGGCGATAGAAAATGTTTAATTTTTTGTGAAAATGTAAGAAAGGAAGGGGAGGGGCAAAAGAATATCAAACCTTGAGCTTCTTTTTGCCTAAAAAGCACCACTTAGATAAAATTATTGGAAACATTGCACAATTTTAACTGTGTTTATCTAAATCAGTATTTATGTTCCCATATATGCATTCTATGCGATAGAAAACATTCAATTTTTTGTGAAAGTGAAAGGAAAAAGAGATTAAGGGATCATCTACAGTATATAATACCATGAGCTTCTGTTTACTTAAAAAGTCCCGCTTAAATATAATTAAAGAAAACATTGCACGGTTTTAACCTTATTTGTAATCATGATGTAATATTTTTATCATGTGAAATTTTATAATAACTAGAGTTATGTGTAATAAATATTTCTGTTTACACTGTTATAGAAGTCTTTTAAACACTTTTTAACCCGTAAACCCCCCATAAATGTGGGCTAACTCAAACTTAGCCTAACTTAATAGTTCCGAGTGCTTTTTAATTATAACACCCTTCGATACATAAAGAAGTTGAGGAGCACTAGAATATAAATTTTGTAGAATATGCCGCACAAAGAATACTTATTATTCATTTACAGGGTACTACAAAAGAATTCCGAATCTTGATGGTATGTGGGGTGGAGGGGCATTATTTTTTTCAATTAAGAGAATTTCTCATTTTTCATTACAAGGTCTTTTAAATAATAACTTATTCAGGTAAAACTGCGTAATCGATTTCACTCTGGCGTATTTGAGCCTGCATGTTTTGCTGAAAAATATGTGTTCAGATATCTAAATCACTGGTGATGACACTTTGGCAGCTCAAAGCTTGTGCAGACGAGATATTCAAATCTGGTGTAGTACTTTATCCTACAAGCATTGGCAATTTCTTTTATTTAATGTTTGCTAAAGCGAAATACTGCTCAACGTCTTGAGAATAGGTTTGAAAAGAAAACAAAACAGCATATGTAGTGGCCTGTATGCACTACCCATTTAAATCCGAATGGTCATATCTGGAGCACACTCAAACAACGCATCGTATTCCTTTTTCGGCATTTTCGGGATTTTTATGTATCACTTTTTAAAGAGAGAATTTCCTAAATTCTTATCGCGAATCTCATCGCATCAATAGATATCAGATGTAGATATTATACTGTTAAATATATTAACTATTTAAGGGGTCCACACATCATATAAAAATACCTTCTTTCTATTCAACCATCATGAATTGTGCCATTTTTAGGTACTAAAATTGGTGTGGAGTGTCTGTTTATGTTCTTGACGTATAGCAAAATAAATTTTTTATATTTTATAAAATGTTTTGATTATTTTTAGCTTTTTCTATAAATAAATAAGTAGATTAAAATAAAATGTGAATGTTTAAACAAGTGGGTAAGTGTGATCACAGATCGCACAGAGAGTTTCGTTTAATATCTCTCTCAAAAACTTTATTCTTTTTCTTATTATGTGTTATAAACTATATTTCAAAGTTTAAAGCGATTGATTCTTTAGTTTTCCCAAACTTAACAAAATTTAGAAAATTACCGCTCCTCGGACGACACTCTCCTCCCCCCTGAATTTTTCTCTTTTACAAATATTTAATGTTAAGAAATACTATTTACATTAGTGCTCAGTAAGAAAAAAAAGCATTCAAATTGCAATAACATGCTTATCTAAAGAAAAAAGACAACATTGCCCTTCCCCAACAAAAATTCAATTCATCTTAACTTTATAAAATTTGCATTATGTGTTATAAATTATGTCAAAGTGTAAAAGCGATCATTCAGTTTTCGTAATTTTAATAAATTTCCGTTAATTGTCTGTGAGAAAAAGTATCTTTTCTCTAAGTTTAAAAATTAATTTTTTCATAAATTGGAAAGTTGTGGTTTCACTTTTTTTTATTTTTATGAATCAGCACATGAAATAACAACCGTGTGCGGAAGTACCACATTTGTAAAATCAATAATAAAAAAATGGTACTTCTTGGTTATCCCGTCGACCAAATTACTGTCGCCAAATTCTAAGATTAAATGCCAATAATGGAGATCGCAGATGCCACATTTACTTCATATTAAACATTAAATACGTGTTTATTATGTCATCAAGAGATTTTTAATTGGACTTTTAATTTGTATTTTTATAAATCCTTCTATAGTAAAAAAAAACTAGCCTTAAAAGGAATGACTCCTGGAATGATGCTGATGTGGAAGATTTCCGGAACTAACGAATCCGGGTTGTCCACTCCTTCCATTAGTCGAATAGACCAATCAGGAAAGGGCTCCGTCTATGTATCGCCATATGGGTTACCATAAAGAGAGGAAAGGTTACCATCGCCAACAATCGCCAAGTTTGTCGCCAACTTGGCGATATATCGCCAAATTTGGCGACCAAAATTAGTTGTCAAAAGTGACGCCAACTTGGCTGTAACTGTAATATTTCGCCAAATTTTTAATTTCTTTACAACACCAGTCGTTTGATACATCATTTGAGGGGTTTGCAACTGCTTATTCATATAATGGATGTCTTGTGTGTTATCCCCCATTCTGCTCCCCAGGGGGGACACATTTTTATTTTCTTTACAACACCAGTCGTGTTACACAAGATTTGAAAGGTCTGCAACTGCTTATTCATATTATGGATGTCTTGTGTGTCCCCCCACACTCTGCTCTCCCCAGGGGGGGTCACATTTTTAATTTCCTTACAACACCAGTTGAGTGACACATCATTTGAAAGGTCTGCAACTGCTTATTCATATTATGGATGTGTTGTGTGTCATCCCCCACTCTGCCCCCCAGGGGGGCACATTTTTAATTTCTTTACAACACCAATTGTGTGACACATCATTTGAGAGGTCTGCAACTGCTAATTCATTTATGAATACCTTGTGTGTAACCCCCCCCCCCCTCTGCCCTCAGAGGGGGCGCATTTTGTAATTTCTTTACAACACCAATTGTGTGACACATCATTTGAAAGGTCTGCAACTGTTTATTCATTTTATGGATGTCTTGTGTGTCCCCCCCCACTCTGCCCCCCAGGGGGGGGCACATTTTTAATTTCTTTACAACACCAGTCGTGTGACATCATTTGAGAGGTCTGCAGCTGCTTATTCATATTATGGATGTTTTTTGTGTCGCCTCCCACTCTGCCCCCCAGGGGGGCACATTTTTTATTTCTTTACAACAAAAGTCGTGTGACACATCATTTGAAAGGTCTGCAACTGCTTATTCATACCATGGGTTATTGGCGAGCGCAGCAAGCAGGGGTAGACAATAATTTGGAATCGCGAAGCGATTACGCGGGGGGTTGGCGAGCATAGCGAGCAGGGGGGGAGGGGCCCCCCTAGTGTTCTGTAACAATAATTGTTTTTTCGTTATTTAAAAAAAATGTTTCAGTTTGGGTAATAGTTTGGCGATTTGTATAATTTGGCGAAAACCTAGTAGTACCAAAAAAATTGCATTGCGATTATCAAATCTTTCTATAGTAAAAAAAAACTAGCCTTAAAAGGAACGACTCGTGGAATGATGCTGATGTGGAAGATTTCCGGAACTAACGAATCCGGGTTGTCCACTCCTTCCATGAGTCGAATAGACCAATCAGGAAAGGGCTCCGTCTATGCATCGCCATATGGATTACCATAAAGAGAGGAAAGGTTACCATCGCCAACAATCGCCAAGTTTGTCGCCAACTTGGCGATATATCGCCAAATTTGGCGACCAAAATTAGTTGTCAAAAATGACGCCAACTTGGCGATAACTGTAATATTTCGCCAAATTTTTAATTTCTTTACGACATCAGTCGTTTGATACATCATTTGAGAGGTTTGCAACTGCTTATTCATTTAAAGGATGTCTTGTGTGTTATCCCCCATTCTGCTCCCCAGGGGGGACACATTTTTAATTTCTTTACAACACCAGTCGTGTTACACAAGATATGAAAGGTCTGCAACTGCTTATTCATATTATGGATGTCTTGTGTGTCACCCCCACACTCTGCTCTCCCCAGGGGAGTCACATTTTTAATTTCTTTACAACACCAGTTGTGTGACACATCATTTGAAAGGTCTGCAACTGCTTATTCATATTATGGATGTGTTGTGTGTCATCCCCCACTCTGCCCCCCAGGGGGGCACATTTTTAATTTCTTTACAACACCAATTGTGTGACACATCATTTGAGAGGTCTGCAACTGCTTATTCATATTATAGATATCTTGTGTGTAACCCCCCCCCATTCTGCCCTCAGAGGGGGCGCATTTTGTAATTTCTTTACAACACCAATTGTGTGACACATCATTTGAAAGGTCTACAACTGTTTATTCATTTTATGGATGTCTTGTGTGTCACCCCCACTCTGCCCCCCAGGGGGGCACATTTTTAATTTCTTTACAACACCAGTCGTGTGGCATCATTTGGGAGGTCTGCAGCTGCTTATTCATATTATGGATGTCTTTTGTGTCGCCTCCCCCTCTGCCCCCCAGAGGGGGCACATTTTTAATTTCTTTACAACACCAGTCGTGTGACACATCATTTGAAAGGTCTGCAACTGCTTATTCATACCGTGGGATATTGGCGAGCGCAGCAAGCAGGGGTAGCCAATAATTTGGAATCGCGAAGCGATTACGCGGGGGGTTGGCGAGCATAGCGAGCAGGGGGGCGGGGCCCCCCTAGTCCTAGTAAAAAAAAATTATCTCTTTTTCTTTCAGTTTCATGCGATTTGCCGTGGTAA
>CAXHSM010001046.1:0-184479 GCA_964019185.1 Maratus speculifer | reverse complement strand
ATTGACCGTTCGTATCAATTTATCACTGTGATTTGAAATTTATTAAAATTTTTGCAAGTTATATTATTTAAATTACATGATTTAGTTATGAGAACAAAATAACAATTCTTATTTTTTTTTTTAGAATTACGAAATATTTCTAAAGTCCTCGAGTACTGCGTGTATGTTTGGACGATATTAGTGGAAGAGTAACTATTAACAAATATTTTTAAAAATCTCACATACTTTGAAACAAAATATTTCATTTTTATATTTTTTAAATTATTTGTATGTATGACTTACTAGTTTTCCTACATATAATTGATTATAAAATTTGAAACCGCTTAAATAAAACTGCCACAGTGACCATTTTTTTTTTTTTTTTTTTTTTTTTTTTTTTTTTTTTTTTTTTTTTGTCTCGTACAATTTTTTAAGCAGAAAAATATCACTTATACTTTGTCGATATCTTCAAGAGAAATATATTACAAATTTCTTTCTTAATTACTGAAACGAATAGAACATCAAAATAGCCTGCTTAAAAGACTTCATTATACTATTTCTGTGATTTCTTTCCATAAATTTTTCAATTTCCTTCTGTAATCGAAAATTGCGCACATAGTACTTAACTTAATATTATTTTCATTTTTTACAGTCCAAGAGCCGACCTCACAAAAACCTATGTTATCGAGCACAAGAAAAAACTTTTATTTTATGGAAGAAACTTAATAGAGTAATCTAATGATTAATATCTACCGGAAGTGCAGTGGTCCATAAGTCAAAAATTTATAACGCTAGTGGTAGACTCGTAGGTTTAACATTTTGCTTGCCATACAAATAAAGGTACGAAAGCATGGAAAATTTGAAGAAGGCAAACACAATGCTAAGTCTACGAGTCAACCACTAGTGGTATTAATTTTTGGCTTATGCAACACTTCACTTTCGGCAGACGTGGTTATTAGATTCCCCTATTCCTACTCATCCATAAAATAAAGGTTTTTTTTCTTGTGCTCGATAACATAGGTTTTTGTGCTGTTGGCTCTTAGACTATTAGTTAGTCTATCTGATAGAAAACTGATTATATATTTTTAAATATTCTTCTTCCGTTTAATCCAACAAAAGAGGTTAGATAATACGTTTGTAACACAGTATGCCTTGGAAGGTTGTATACAAGCTTTTAGATGTGTTAGAGGTTAATGCAACTAAACATTTTTACTTCCGGTAAGCTTACAATATGTAAGGAAAGTAATATATCAGGTATCCAAGAAAGTTCTTTCGGTTTTCATTACAATGGGGCACAAGCTTATAAATGCTTTTTTTGTTAATTTTTTTTTTAGATTAAAAAAAATCGTGCAAAATTATTTCTGACTGAGTCTAGGTTTCGAAAAATTTACCAGCCTATTGTTTTGATGACATCATTGCTTGCGTTTGCTGTATGACGGCTGGCATTATCTCGGACTCCTGTCCTGTTAATCAGCAAGGACTGCTTTTGGAATTAGACAGCTGAAATTTTTTGCAAGTGTGACGAGTAAACGTCAGCTGAGATAGTTTTCCTGTTTTTTTCTTAAAAATTTATAATTAATTATACCAACTCTCGTCCACCAAAGGCAGTGAATTTGCTTTATGATGAATTTCCGATTTGGTGGGTAATTAAGTGGAACCAAATGTATTGACCAATGTAATTTTCTTTTTCGATTATCATACATGACCCAATTTTTATCACATGTCTATATTTAACCCATGACTAAGGCTTTGTTGCAGCATGATAAAAATGACAAGCAGATGTTCAATCGTCGGAGCGTGGTCGAGAAGAACATGATGAACCAATTTGTTGAATTTTCACGTCATTCCAAATTTATGCAGATGCGGCTGGATGGTTTCGTGATATACTCAAGCTTGTATGACCGCTCCTAACAGGTGTGATGGAGATTCTGTTTCATTTACTACTTCTGTAGGACTTTGTCTGGGGAAATAGATGACTGGGTTTATCTTTAAGGTTCTCGTCAACGAACAAAAAGCAGCTGAATCGATTTTATCGCTCCGTTTACTCACTAAAGTACTTCTAAACTCGAAGCATATTCTTCCAAGGGTCTCTGCAGTATTTTTTACTGATCTGAAAACGTATAATTAAATATTCCTCGAAATCTCTATCGTCAACGACATGGTCTTTCAAAGACGGCGCTCTTAGAAATCAGATAGAGAAATGTGCGATGTTCTAAACAACTATGGACTGAATGCGGTGTCAAGCGAATGCGTATATATGATATCATCAGAATCCATTTGACCACAGCTACGTGATAAATGTAATTAATTGCTCTCAAAAACAACACGAACTATCTATGTTATCTGATAATTATGGTAAAAACTCGACACAAAGAGGTAATATATTTTAATATTTAAAAAATTCTATGTATTTGTTTTTCCTGTTTTTAAACGTATTTCAGATGTATGAGATGCTTATGTACATAACTGGCAAAAAAAGGATTTTTTAAATGCACATTCGTTTATTTTTGTTCATTTTAAGATAACTTTATTAATTGCATGGCATTTTTGCGTAAATATATTCAATGACAACGATTTAGTTGAATGCTGATGCGCTGTCAATCGCTGTGTATCACCTCCTGAATATTGTGTCTGAGCGCTGATACAGAAACGGCGGACGTTAAATGCGGAATATTAAAAGTAAAATAAAATAGAAAAATAATAGAAAAAAGAAGACAGAAAGTAAAGAAAAGAGACAGTGTTAACAGAAAGTAAAATGATCGTTTAAGATTCTGAGATTGTAAAATTCATAAATTTTTAACAGATGTTACAATAAAATAACACATAATGGAAGCACATAATATGCTGTTTTATCGTGTAATAAATACTGTTCTATTACTAAATCAATATATTTTAATATGCTTCTGACTGACTATAGAGAAATGATCGACAAGATCTGTTTATTCGTCCGGTGCTAAATGCAGTAAAGGTAAACAATCAAAATATAGGATTAATATTTAACATTATATTTACACACAATCATTTACACAGACCTCCCATTCACTTGCGTTTCTGAAGATTGCTTTTTTCTAAAACAAATTACCTTTTGCATTTTCTTTTCTTTTTTATTTAACAAATTTAGAAGAAACGTAATCTGAAGTAATTTTTATATAACATGTTGTAAAACCTTAACAGTTTAATTATAAATACTGGTATTCAAAAAAATGAATTAATGCAAATCTTATTTATAGAAACATTAAATTTATTTAATTTATTTAATTTCGCATTATGGACAATATTGTTACTAAAATTAACTCTGTCTTAATCTGTATAAATTTGTTTTGAAATAAGCATACACAGCAAAGGCATTTTTTTTATTCATCAATTAAATTGTTATTTTAATTAAAATTAAGGCATGAAAAATAGCAAATAAATAATAATTGTTTTACGTATGTTTGTGATTTCTTTATGATTTACGATTCAGTATAAAAGGTTTTAATTAATGGAAATAGATTGTTTGATGAAAGAGATGAAGAATGAAAAGATTGCAGAAAATATAAAGAAATTCTAGTATTTCATTTCACGGTAGTAAAACTATTTTTGAATATCATTCGAGAAATTTCAGCTAATCGATTTTCCTGCCTTTGAAGTTTTAAAAATCGATTAGTTTGTGTAACATGATAAATTTATCTTTATATTCCTAAAATATGATGTTTTGGAATTTCAGATGAATTTACCCATCATAATATATTTTAAATTTTCAAATATTTAAACGATTCACGAGGTGTCATTGCTATTATTTCAGCCGTAAAATAATTGGTTTCAATTGTTTGTCGAACAATAAGCTTTGTACAAGTACAGAATAGGTGTTTCCGTATATTTTTTTTACCTATAATTTATAGAAAATAGTAATTTACTTTCTTTTTTTAAACAAGTATTAAGACTATTTACATTAAAATAATGAAAATGTTTTCATTAATGCTCAGAAATTTTTTTCTGTAATTACATAAGTAAAGAAAAAATAAAATGTAAAATGCATCTTTGAACATTGAAAAGGGATTTTTAAGAAAAATCTCGGTAAAAAAAAAATACTAATAATATTTAAAAACTAGAACTTTTCTCAGATATGTTTAACGATATGTAAATAATGTATGTTTAATGTTAGTATGTCATTAATGTTTCATTTAATGTTTCAGAACAATGGGACATATTCAACGGAAGCTTTCCTGAAAATTTAATCGCACATGTGTATGATAGTGATTCATTTACTTTTTTTATAAAATTACATTTGCTTGTGTAGCTGAACGTTAACAAAAAAGATTCGAAAACAGTTCGATCAATTTCAAGAAATTTTATATTAATCATTTTTGGAAAAAGTTGGATCGAACAATATAAAATGCAAAATTAATACAGGGTGTTCAATATATAGTAATACATAGATTTAGAGCACTATAAAAAATTATGTTAAAGTCCTGATGCGTGCACAAGACCCTCCGTACATTCCATAATACCCTATATTTTTGCAAAATGCTTTTTTCAAGCAAGGTAAATCAGCACAGACTATGAATTAAATTTAATGTGAAAGAGTTAAAGTGGATTAGATTCGTAACAGTAGGTAAAGACAGATTCGGGGGATGGGGAATTTGAAATTTACTGGTGGGGCTACTTTATAACTTGTAATCGTCTTTTATTTTAATTATATATAAATTTAGACAGATGTGCAGTAGGGTGAAACTTGAATATAGGGTAAAAATACTTTTTTTTATTTTAATGTGTAAGAATGAAACATATTTCCTTTCTGAATGCCTTAAATATTGGCTGTGAAGTTTGTTAAATTAATTTGTTTTCCGATTCTCCGAAGGACCTCAAAATTTTCCAATTTCAGTGTAAAGTAGTGTAATGTAAACAACACAGTTGATAGTTCCTGCCTGCTTATATAATAAAATACTATCCAGAAGTCACAACGATGTTGTGGCTATTTATTGGTTTGCACTCTCAATCCCTCTTCTTTTTCTTATGTTAGCAATTCACCCTATTGGCTAATTAAAATGCTAATTAAACTACTTATGTATGTAATAGAGGGTCAGTCAAAAATAGTGGCGGAATCAGAATAGAAATTAAGTTAAAAAAATCGAATATTTGGTGTGAATATCACGCGATTTGGCGAGCAGCACTTTTCCTCGCCAAAAGCAAACGATTTAATGCAACTGAAAACTGCTATTATTAGAATGCGTGTAAATAGTGTTTAATGAATTTAAACATAAACATTGAAATAGTTTAATATATTATATACATTATATATGTATATAAACATATATATATATATATGTGTGTGTGTGTGTGTTACAGGCCAAACCTGATTTTAGGCCAAACTAGATTGGCCTAGGCCAAACTAGTTTATCCTACCACCCATCGGATAAACTAGTTTTTCCTAGGCCAAACCGGTCTATCCTGACGCCCATCGGATAAACTAATTTTTTCTAGGCCAAACCGGTTTATCCTAACGCCCATCGGACAAACTAGTTTTTCCTAGGCCAAACTAGTCTATCCTAAGGCCCACAGGACAAACTAGTTTTTCCTAGGCCAAACTAGTTTGGCCTAACTCTTATAGGATAGACTAGTTTAGCCTGCTGTTTATTGGTCTGAACTAGTTTATCCTAGGACAATTCAATTTGGCGTGATTTTATTGAATTCAATGACCGCCTCAGTGCCAACATTATAGTTTGTCCTAGGCTGATCTAGTTTAGCCTAGGCCAATGTAATTTTACTTGTTTTTAACTCACAGGTGTCAAAGCTAATAACGACAAATAAATAACGATAATAAAGACAAATAATAGCTCGCAGGTTTTGTATGTATGTACGCATGTATGTACGTAACGCGATAGAACGCGTTTTACATTTTTGAGAAATTTATTACCTGTTGACATATACGCTATTCTTGTCACGGCCTCATGTTTTTCTTTTCCGTGAAGTCGTAACCGGAAATTCGATTCAAAACGTAGCTTTAATAGTATTTTCTCAAAAAAAAAAAAATCTCTTCTATGAAAAAATAGTTAACGCCATTCGATTACATATTTTCTGAGTAAAAATGCCTTTTAAAGTCATGCATTTCCGAAAAGCAATTAGTTTATAAATGTGTTAGGATGTAGCTCTTTTGGATTTGAGAAAGCCTTAAGGAATGACAGAGAAATGTATTCACAAATCTACATTTTGCTAAACATATTCTAAAGTTACCATGTTTATAACTCTTTTATTTTCTTTTGCTCTAAACTACATTAATTATTTAATAAATACCTATTTGAATATTGAAAGTTCTAAGAGTTTAAATAATCAATAATACATTGTGTACTTTTCCTTCTGCGAATGCATTGTTATTTAAAAATACATTGTAAATTTATCCAGTTAATATGTATGCACTATATTTTTAAAGGAATCTTAATTGTATGTGAAGAAAAATCTGATTTTTATGCAGAAATTGAGTAGGGCCAGATCGAGCCGGACTGAGTCTCTTTTCACTGATTATTGTACAGGCAGTGCTCGGGGTTAACTTTTAATTTTTACAGCGGGTCAAGGCAAAATGACTTTCCTTCGGGAAGGACGGACCCGAACCTCTAAATTCCGGCCCGTGACAGTATTATACTACCCTTCGAATAAAATACATTATACAGGGGTGATGGCAAAAGCACTTTGCACAAGGTTAGCAATGGAGCAATAGTCGGGATCAATGTTAGAAATATTATTGCCCAGTTAAACTGATGGCTTTGCATTCACAGGCTGTTCACACTAATTATGTATTACAGCCTTTTTTTTTAAAGAATAACACCATCGAAAAATAAAGTAAGGGGGATTACCGTTTCCAATTTCCCCTAAATATACTTAAACATTAAACATCCACAATAAACATCCAATAAACCAATAAGCAACTACAACTAATTACGGAGACGCCTTGTCAGAATGATCCTATATCTAAAATTTTAAATGAAAACTGATAATTCTACTTGAAAAATCCATTTCTCTAAATTAACGGTGGAGGATTAGCTTCCTTATTCTTATTCAATGAATTCCGAAAACTAATCGGAAAAGTACCTATTAGAATAAACCTATATCCAAAATTTGAACCAAATCGGATATTTCTATCAAGCCTTATTGCGTTACGTACATACGGACGTACCTAGTACATACATGCGAACATACATACATACAGAACGTGCGAATCCATTATTTGTCAGGCTTTGATGCCTGTGAGCTAAAAACACGTAAAATTACATTGGCCTAGGATAAACTAGATCAGCCTAGGACAAACTAGAATGTTGGCGCTGAGGCGGTCAATGAATTCAATAAAATCACGCCAAATTGAATTGGCCTAGGATAAACTAGTTCAGACCAATAAACAGCAGGCTAAACTAGTCTATCCTAACTTAGGCCAAACTAGTTTGGCCTAGGAAAAACTAGTTTGTCCTATGGGCCTTAGGATAGACTAGTTTTGCCTAGGAGAAACTAGTTTATCCCATAGGCGTTAGGATAAACCGGTTTGGCCTAGGAAAAACTAGTTTATCCGATGGGCGTTAGGATAGACCGGTTTGGCCTAGGAAATACTAGTTTATCCGATGGGCGTTAGGATAGACCGGTTTGGCCTAGGCCTATCTAGTTTGGCCTAAAATCGGGTTTGGCCTGTAACATATATATATATATCTTGTATTGCATATATTTATTGTTTGCTGCTACAGTTTTTAATTTATCACCAGAAAAATATTTTCAAATACGAAAAATTCAGATTGAAAAAAAATATTTTCATACATTTAAGCGTATTCGAAATTTAAAACCAGATGTTTCCATAGCAACGAAATTGATTGACAATGCTCAATTGGACTTTCAGCTTGAAACAATGTTAATGAATTTAAATTATGAATTTCGTTTTAAATCACAAATTTTGATGGTTAAGTTTGAATATAAATACATATAAATATCGATATAACAAAATTATACTTGAAACAAACTAAAACTTGCAAAATTAAACTTATTTTACGATAAATTAAATTTACCTAAAGAAGTTAAACAAACTTTTTTGTCCTTAAAGCGTATTTGACATAAAAAAGTATTTTTTCAAACTGCATTCTATCGCCAACCGATGATAAATCGCCAAATAATGAGATTTTCATTAATGTTTTGCAGACGCTGTATGGAGGTTCCGCCCAATTTTTTTTATAAAGGTATATATCCTCATGAGAAGAACATTTTGTAAATTTTTCAGATTTTTCGGAGTATGCCCGTATGGAGACCTTTCTTGTTAATATCAAACTTTGGCATTTCATTGACTTCCATCTCTTGCTTCACAGCCAGCGATGGTTGACGCAGCTTCCGTGTCAATTTGGCACTTCTTTCCACTGTTTGAATACGATAGAAACCTAAAAATTAGGTGATCTGAGCATAAAAATTAGGTGTTTATCCGTTTATACTATTTTTTTTTTTTTTTTTTGAGTTCTTAACCTAAAATGTCAGACAAGACAGGAGATTCTGTTAGCTTAATGTGATATCAATTAAATATTCGAAAGCAGCAAAGTTAACTTCAAAATTCTGCCGTATTTAGTAGGCTTAGATCTACACTGCTCAAAACAATTAAAGGATATTGCAGTTTTAGGTGGATTTTGTATCTGGGAAACTTTTTAGCTGATTGATACATGGTCGTCAGACATAGTAGGTTATATGAGAATAAATTACACATGTTTGGCAGAAAAAAATGCATTTTATTGCGCATTTGTGTACAAAAGGAAAAAAACACAATTTGTGCATATGAGAAAAAAAGAATAAGAAAAGGTGCTTTCTTCAAAGAAAATCATTTTCAGTTGGGGGTAAGGTTTCCACGGGCGGCCAGCAACGTTGAACACCTTTGAGGCATGGACTCAATGAGGCTATTAATGACGAGTTAGAGTATTCTGCCCCACTCATCCAGAAGAGCTCTTTCCAGTTCTTGGAGAGTTTGTGGGGGTTGTTGGCGGCCAGAAACTCGTCTTCCTAGAGCATCCCAAACGTGCTCGATTGGATTCATGACTGAAGAACACGCTGGCCATTCCATTCGAACGATTCCTTCCTCGAAACGGAAATCCTCCACCAGGTTTGCACGATGTGGCCTGCAGTTATCGTCCATTAAAATGAAGTTATCTCCGATTGCTGCAGCGTAAGGGACTACAATAGGTCTGAGGATCTCATCCCTATATCGGCGACCAGTCAGAGCTCCATCTCGAATGGTGTAGAGGTCAGTGCGCCCGTCAATGGAGATGCCACCATACACCAACACTCCTCCACCGCCAAATCTGACACTTTCGTGCACGAACGCAGGATTATTCCTACTGCCATGGTCCCTCCAGATGAAAATACGCCTATTATCCGGATGCACAGAAAAACGGGACTCGTCAGAAAACAGAATATCGCTCCATTCATTTCTCCTCCAGTTGACATGCTCGGTTACCCACTCCCTGCGATCGCGACGATGCCTTGATGTTAATCTAAAACATACCATCGGTCGGCGAGCATACAGACCTACAGCATGGAGCCGGTTTCGGAGAGTCTGAGTTGAAATCGTGGTGCCTGTAGCCGAGCATAGGTGTTGTTAGAGAAGAGTAGCGTGCATGTTTCGGTGTCTCCGAGTTGTTAAAGCTAAATACCGATCTTAATTGGGCGTTGTTGCCTGTCTACGACCTTGCCCTGGTCTTCGGCCTGCACATCCACTCTCCAAAAAACGGTTCCAGATCCTGGAAATGACACTTTGTGACACTCCAATGGCTTGCGCTACTTCGGCTTGAGTTTGGTCCCCTTCTAACCTACCAACAATTCTCCAAGCTTCTGAATCTGTCAAATGACTTCGCTGAGACATCGTACTCATCGAAACAAAGCAATCACTGAATGCCGATCATCCTTGTCTTCATTCTCTTTTATCCAGTTGAAAGTCAAATTTCATTCGCTGCCGCTGAAGTGACGTTTTTGACGTCGGACTCAAAATTTGCATACTCCACAGTTTGAAAACCAGAAAAAGTTGCATTTGTGATTCTCTTCGTCTATTTTCGGAAAAAAAAATTCGTTTTTATCTTTATTTTATATAAAACTTCAAATATCCTTTAATTGTTTTGAGCAGTGTATATGTTTATATCCTCCTATTTCCAAGATGTCTTAAATGTTTAAGGGAATAATAATAGCAAAAGTAAATTTTAATGTTTGCCAAAATATGCATTTCTCTGAACGACAGAATCGATGTCGTCTTTATACACATTTCGGGGTATTTGGGACATTTAATCATTTACTATGAATGAGCAAATTCATATTTCTAAGATGTTTTTAACATGATGATAAACAATATATGACTATAAATTGTAATAACATATTTAATGACAAACTTTACATTTTCAGAAAGAGTCTTACAGGACAAAAATACTTCAATACATTTTGTTAACTGTCATTAGCCAACGAGAATGATAATTTTTTTAAGGGTTTTGTGTTACTAAATCGTGAGGAAATAAGTTGCTCGACAAATTTCAAGGTCCGTAATTAAATCTTTAGATGTATTTTGTGCTATATGTGATTAAATTTTTTCAGAGTCTATATTTTCCACACATTCGGATGTTTTAAATTCCTTCATACTCTAATTTTCCATCAAAAATCTAAAGCCAATTATCCGTTTTAAAGTATTTTTCAGTCATATTACCAATATTTTAATAACTTGAGATTTGCATCCGGCATTAAAGGGTACTTCCGTAGTATACAATACGTTTCAAACTTGAAATGTTTGTACTATTATTTTTAAAATGCACCAAAATTTCATTAGCTATATTAGTAAATAATAGCTAAATAAGATATAAATGAAGCATAACCAATATATTTTGATCTCATTTCTTAAACTATTACCATGTTTTCCCTAAAGATTTTTCGGTGTATTTTTTTTTACCATTTGCTTCAGTTATCAGAATATCCTTTCTTTAATCAAAATTCAAATCTTCTAATATTAATTCATTTTGTCTTTTTCGTTCTTTCAAATTGTTTCTTTTCTTTGTTTTCTTAGAGCCATGTTCTCAATTAAATTTTCTTTGTTATCATCAGAAATACTCATAACTTTAGAGGTGCCATTTGAAGTTTCGTCTAATACTCCAAATCTTTCAGCTAATTGATTGTAAAATTCAGGATCAGCAGAACTACCGATTGAACTATTACCTCCCGAACTATCTTCCTAAGTTAATTAGTTGCCCATAAAATCATCACTTTTGTATAAAATATTTTTTTCTACCCATGATGTTTCATCGTCCAAACTTTCTACATTATACATAATTTTCTTTGTAGCTTTAATATCTATTGAACATATTTCCATCATCTTTCCCTCTCTCTCAGGTCTTTGAAAAAGTTGCATTATTGTTTTGATACGAGACAATAATTAGTGTATTTATACAAAAATGGTCAAATGTGAGCATTACTCGCACTCAGAGTGTTGTGTAGATTAAATATATGAATTATTAAGTTTATTACATTAATAAACTTTGCTAAACGTATAATAAAACTTTGCAAAGCTATACAACTTAAAATTGGGTATAGCTGTATATACTAGAAAAATATGAATGTCTCTATAGTAAAATTTTAAAGAGATTTGAAACCTAAATAATATCTTATATTTTTATATTTTATATTTTTTATATTTTATTTTAGTCTATTTCCTAATGGTTTTTAGTACCTTAATTCGGTATTGACAATAAAAGTAGTGCATATTTAAATATTATTTGGTATTTCATAAAACTGAATTCAATAAATATTGTTTTAGTTAGAGAAAATTTGCTTTATAAAATCAATTTCTTTGTGTACCCTAAAAGCAATGGAAAAGAACCATATTTCAATCAAGTAGTAAAATAAACATGTTTAACTACGTTTATAACTATTAGAATACTTTATTCCTTTTAGTGTTAATTAAGTTTTCTACTAACGAGTTCATTGTTGCTTTATTTTCTTCAACAGAACATTTTTTGCAAAAGAAAAAAAAATCAAGCTTTTTAATGAATTAAAATTGCGAAGGGAATTTCAAGGGAATTGCATCATCAGTGTAAAGCAGCATTTAAAATCACTCAACTAAAAACTTTCCCTTTAAAAAATAAATTTTCCCTTTTTAAATATATTTATTTACTTTTTATACTACGTATTTTTTCAACTGTTTTTTGAATGTCTAAAAACATTGTTCTTTCTTCAAAAATTCATTTAATTATAGCCATTGTTTCTTTTGCTTTCTTTCTCTTAAGCTATGGAGCAAAATATTTTTAAGTATGTGTAATGGGTAAAAATCATGTTTAAAAATTTATTTTTAAAAGTTTAATAAATAAATAAATAAATTGAGATACAGATTTCAAACTCATTGCATTTGAATTAACATTTATTTTTTGCGTAAAAATTGCAGTTATATGATATGCAGAAGTTTAACATATTATACAGTCGAAATATATTTGATATATTTGTTAAATGCAGGAGCTGGGAATGGGCCGTCATCATTTAAAATGATCTGCTACAGCTCAGTTATAGTTCAAAAATGCCTCAAAAGCTTAATTGTGGTTTTAAGTGCAGAAAAAAACCTTAATTTCATGAATCATGTTTTCTTCACACATTTTCGATTTTAGCCTTTCTTTAGAAATTAATCTTTACAGTCTTATTATTATATTCTAGGATGTATTTTAACATTGCTTGAATAAAAATAAATAATTTATCCCATTAAACATAACCATAATTTATTTTTTTAATATTTTAATACAACTGATGCGCACAAAAGCATATGCATAAACACTAACTTACAGTCTCAATTTCGAGTTTTTATTCATACGAATGCATTAGATATAAATCTAAGTCTATTATATTATAAAATACGAAATGTAAATTTTATTTTCAATGTTTGAAATCTATTTTGAAACACATATTTTCCATAACATAATTCTATAATCTTCTCTATTAAAATATTTATCATACAATTTAAAATTCTTAGGTCTAAGTTTATATGTAATGTATTTATAATAATAACTCAAAATTGAACTAAAAATTAGTTTTTGTGTTTGTAATATTGCGCATAACATTGAAAGTTTATTACTATAATTTTAATTACTTCTGTACCGAGTAAATATTTTTTGTCATTCAAACAAGGTTTTTGTTTAGTGATACTGAAAGGGATCTTGTGATATAACAATTGGATTATAAAAAATAACTATTGAAGCGTAGGTTTAAATAGAATAAATATGAAAAATACTATGACAGAAGAAAAAAAGATCTTACAATTTAAAAAAATAAGGAATCCTCTTAGTGGCCTAAATTTTCTGTATTTCTTCATTGCATATAAAAAAAAAGTTGAATACAGTATCAAAAAATGTTACAGGTATGTCAAACTGCAGTAGAATCCCGCTAATCCGGAACTCGCTAATTCGATATTCCGATTAATCCGAACCGATTTTTTCTCGAAAATTATACTTGAACAGAGTAAGTTAATAGATATAACTGAATAGAATAATAGAAAAAAAGTCAATAATCTAAAAGTACGAAACAAAAGTACACGAATATAAAATGAAAACGTATATTCTGTACTTAGTCATAAAAACCGTCTTAGAAAAAAAATCGAATATCAAATTACTGTAATATTGTTTTCTAAAATTCAAAATTTATTTAATTTGCATGATGAAAATTTAATTTTCCTTTTAATAGTTTGACTTCTTAGACACACATATGATACAGAATGTCTACAGAAATGTTTTTATCTTAATCTCTCAACCGACGTGGTGACTGAGTTACTTATCTATTCACGATTTTGAACCATTTGTAAATTGTTGTTACATAATCTATCATTCTGAAGCTGTTTTGGAATATTATAAACACGAGGAGTGATTAAACAAGGAATATTTTCTTTTCGAAAGTCGCGCCGAATTATCTAGCCCGTCGGACCTTAGGATGCCGGATTAGAAGATGTTTACAGTACCATTGAGTTCAAGAATGTTTATAGTTCACTTTTTTTAGCACTTATATTTTTCGTTTGTAATTTTATTAAAATTTCTGGTAATCCGAAATTTTCGTAATCCGAACAGGCACCAGTCCCAATTAGTTTAGATAAGCGGAGAAAAGAGATAAAGCCCAAAAATTTATTAAGTCCTTAAAATCATAACTCTAATGTTATGATGTACAAATCTATCTGCAATAATAAGTAACGATGCCTGTATGTTGTCCTCCGTGTTCTAAAGAGACAGCTGCTCACAGAGTTAAAGGATTTTCCAGAAAGATGTAAATAGTTATGCACCTCAAAATAAGGAATCCGATTTTAGAAATAAAATTGAAATTTTTATATAATTTTTAGCGTTTATTTAAATTTTGTGTCTGCTTATTACTATTATTATTTTATTAAAATGAATCTTTTATCACAATGTTTATATTTTCTCTGTTTTCTTTTTTTTTTTCTTTAATTTATTTATTCGGAATTCGAAATGCGATTTTTTAAATATCCATTTTCGCTATGTATTTTTATTGATAAAAGGGATTTGATATTAATATTTTAGCGTCATAAATTTTGTCTTCCATACTTATTATTATTATTTTGGCGATTTTTGCGTTCTGCGGCAATTTTTTATTCCTAAAGAAATTCTGTTTCCAATTTTCAGCCCAATGTAGTAAATTTTGCCCAATTTTTTGCCCTTTTTTTATTTCGCAAATTTTGCGAAATAATTTTTTTTATTTCGAAAATTTTGCGCATTTTTCAGAGATTTTTTGAGTATTAATGCGGTTTTTGACATTCGTTAAAAGCATTAGGTTTCAATTATTTATTCCCATGCGATTTTTAATTTAATCAAAATTTCCAAAAGTTTCTTTTCGTATTTGTGCGATTTTCTAAGGGCTCGGGTATTAAGGGAAAAGAGGTAGTGTTGCGTTGGAAATAAAAATGAGTAGGTAATATTAGTAAATGGATTTTTAAACATATTTAAAAGTATTTTTATTTGTTCATTTCTATATTTATTTATTTATTGCTATTTATATCACGAAAGAGAAAATTCTACATTTCGTTTTTAAAATATAGATAATATTTTTAAAAATATATTTCTTATTTTTTAACTAAACAGAAAAGTACATTAAAAAAATTCGCACCAAATCTATGCAGTAAATTTGTGAATAGTAAATGGAAATAATACTAAATTTTAAACGTGATTTCTATACATAGCCGAATGAAATAAAAGCATTTTTTGGTGTAATTTACTTCGAGTTAACCTAAATAATCCAAATAAAGAAAGCAGAGAAAGCCTAAATATTGTATTTTAGAACACCTGCGCACGTATATATATATATATTTTATTGTATTCAATAATATAAACTATGCTACTAAAACCAACCGTTTTCATCTTCTCTTACAGTACATACGTTTTATTACATGATTGATAAGACGAATGCAAAGGAAGAAGAAATGCGAAATAAAATCTTTATTTTTGCGCTGGGTTTTATTGAAACACATTTATTAGGAATAAAATATGTAGTTTTGGAAAAATGTTGATAAAATATTGTTTTTCTATCTCGATTTTAATGACTTTTGGAAATTCATTTTTTTACATAAAAAAGGGTTAGTTTACACGTTTATTTATAAAGTATTTACAAAGCGTTAGAAGTAAATTTTTGTATGTTTTTTGTGAGATTTTCACTAATTGAAAAGTTTATTTTTAATAAAAATTATAGAATATAAAACTATATAAGGTTATAGAATCACAAATTAAATTGTGTATTATGTTTTGATTGAATCCACATTATGGATTAATCTTCGCTATAGACGATTAATACGAAATTTTAAAAACACAAATACATTTTTATAGCAATGATAAGCTTAATCTAAATTTAAATAAAATATTAACTATTTTTAACTTCCAAATAATCAAATTTTAGAAACGTTGAAAACAGGGATAATTTTGTGTTACATTAGAATTTATCAGTATCTAATTTACCTACAATTTGACACTTGATATAAATATAAAAGTAAAAGATTTCTAATATTTCTTAAAGATAATTACATTCGAAGTGAAATAAAATTTATTCTGTAATTGCAAGTATAAAAAGCCCGTAGTTAAAGAATAAAATTTTATTAAATTATTTTTTTAATACGTAATCTAACCCCAATGATTTATATCGAAGATTAAGCTTTCGCTTTTAATTCGGCCATGTTTAAAACATATGCATTCTCATTAAATTATGATCGACGTCAGATAAAACATTTTTCCTTTCAAATATTAAGATTATATTTGTGATTACGTTTTTTTCGTGTCAAGCTGAGGCAAAAATTTTATTCATACATAATGTAAAAGAAAACAAGTTAAGGGTGTATTTCAATCCAAACTGCTTATTTTCTGATTTATTTTTAAAGTCATTTTTGCTCTCAAACACATGAAACTGGCAAATTCCCTTATTTAGAAAACTTCACAATGTGCCGTGCTTGACGATTGTTTGAAAAATGCAGAAAATATTGAAAAACAATTCTGTCAAATTCGGCATTTTGAATCGGGTTTCTGAAATGGAAGATTTGGGAACGAAAAAAAAAAGAGTCATGATGAGAAAATAATTGTTTATAAATCAAATTCCAATGAATTGAGCGAAAAAGGAAATAATACGGCATCTTATAAATCTCTTCAAAAATCCCCTCAGCAAATTTCATGTTCCTACTTTTAAAAGGAGTCTGAAAATGTATCAGACAATTCCGCGCTGTTGAGCGTGGAGAAATATTTTTTCGAATATACCCTTAGGACTCCTGTGTTCGCCAGGAGAATACACTCGCGAGCTAATGCTAAACTTATGGGGAGTAATTTGCTAATACTTCGTTTGTATTCGGACATTTGTAATTTATTTTATTTTTTGTAATTTTATTTTATTATTTTTATTACTGCGTTGGATAGCTGAGGTGCATCTCGACATTGCCCTGTTTTTTACTTTTTCAATTTTAGTTGCAGATATATTTTTATAATGAAACTTTCATTCCAAAAAATCTATAAAAAAAATTCTTTGAGCCCGTTTCGAATGTTATAGTAACTCTATCAAAAATGTCTGCAACCAAAATGGGAAAACTGAAAAAGGTGTGATATCGAGAAGGATTTCAGCTATTAATGTAAAAAATATGTATACATTTTTAAAATGCCGAAATGCAAACCAGATATTTGCAAATAATTTCCCGAAGGTTTTAGCATTTTATCTTTGTTAAACACGTATTTAACACTTTTAATTTGCGTTATAGAGCTAGTATTGTTCTGTAATTGCTTTATGTTATTATCATTTACTGCGCAATGTTCTGTAATTGCTTTATGTTATTATCATTTACTGCGCAATGTTCTGTAATTGCTTTATGTTATTATCATTTACTGCGCAATGTCCTAAATTAAATATAAAATATGCGTATTTCAAATGTTATGAAAATCGAATGAAACTTAAAATGATATCAATATAAGTTTTTTTATTCATTACGTTAAATTATACCATGCGCAATTAATTGAATGACATCCCATGATATGTAATGGTTCTATGTTGCCATGATGTTTATGTCCTTTTTAAGATGTCTTCGTACTGCTTACATATTACTGAATTTAATATATAGAATCTTTAGAGAATATACAGATTTTTAGCAGTGATGGTGGGACTTAAAAAATCCCGAAACGACTATATGCATTTAACATCTTTTATTTTATAATATTTGTGCTCTTTAACGTTGTTTATTTATTTAGTTAAATATATAGAATCGTAATCCTCTTTTTGCCGAAGAGTGTAAAACTTACTGCCAATCCAATTTGGTTTCAGGAGTTTTCTTCAAGCTTAGGTTCTACGTATGCCTCAATTAAATTACTTTGTACAACAAAAAATGGACGTTTTTCACAAATATTTTTTTAATTATTATTTTTTTAAGTTAAAAAAATCGGTATTTCTTCAGGTTACTTTCGCTTTTATTTTGGATTACCGCATCTTCAATGTAAGTATTTTCTTCAAATAACATCCATATTGCACGAAAACAAATATTTAATGAACAAAATCTAAACTTAAAACCTACATAAACTCTCTTTTATAACACTTCATTCAAAGTAAGTACATTGCGTACATCTCGTCTCAAGAAAAAAATATAGAACAACAAAAAATATGTATAAAAATAAAATAGAACACCTAAGAAAAATCATGCGTTAAGCATAGATTATGAAGCACTTTCTAACGCTTAATGAAATCTTTAACAAAATTTTGTTATTTAGGGAAATAATAGTGTATAGCCAAATATACCCAAATATGTATTCCAGTACTTTTTAACAGCTCTCTATTTCATATGTCAGTTGATATAATGGGAAAATTTAGTTTAGCAAGAAAATACCCAGTTGCTTGAAATTTCTTTTTTGGAGCATTTCATACTATTAGATGGAAACATACTTGAATACTTTTGTTCAGCCCTATAGTTTATATTGTAGCTTTATTACACGTCAGCATTAGGCTAAAATTTATTGTAAACTAAAACACTTTTAAAACAACTGAAATCACATTCTCATAAATTATCATTCATAGGAGTCCATGTACCGAATTCTTTGCGTTGCCCTGTATATCCTTTTATCTATATTCTGCAAACATTTCTCAGTAAATTGAATGAAGCTCAGCGTAAAAATGCATAGCTTATTTAAGAACCACGTTTAAATAATTTACGCTTTTAAGAAGGACACGTTTAAATATAAACGCGAATATCATAATTAAAATGCATTTCATCCCTCCATCAGCCATCATCGGAGACACATATACGGTATTTCGGAAAGAATATACTGTTTAAAATCTTTTGTGTGGTCCTGTAAATTCTATGTACTTCATATTATGTAAGACAGTAGCGTATAATTTATATTAAGCTTCAGTGACATATATCAATTTTATTATACATGAAACAGCTTAATATATTTAAAATATATCACACAAAATTCCCCCTTTTACCATTATCTAATGGAATTCTTTTGTGTGACCATGTAAATGAATAATAGCTACATTTTCACCTTATATTTTATAGAATGCATATTTTAATATGTTTGACAAGGTATAACATCTTTAAAATTCCTTTGAATCGATTTTTCCATATAGGCCGTAATGTAATGGGAAACTTTGATTCGCCCTGTAGATAAACTAATCATGGTAGAAACTTCATTTTCAATAGGGTTCGTGCTAGGGTAAACGTCAATAACGTCCTAAAATTTCATTGCAATCCGAGTATATAAACGATTTTTTCCCATGGGCCGTAATGTAATGGAAAACTTTTGATTCGCCCTGTAGATAAACTAATCATGGTAGAAACTTAATTTTCAATAGCGTTCGCGCTAGGGTAAACGTGAATAACGTCCTAACATTTCATGGCAATCCGAGTATATTAATGATTTTTCCCCATAGGTCGTAATGTAATGAAATACTTTTGATTCGCCCTGTAGATATACTAATCAGGGTAGAAACTTCATTTTCAATAGCGTTCGTGCTAGGGTAAACGTCAATAACGTCCTAAACTTTCATGGCAATCCGTGTATATTAACGATTTTTTTCCATAGGCCGTAATGTAATGGGAAATTTTTGATTCTCTCTGTAGATAAACTAATCATGGTAGATATTTCATTTTCAATAGGTGTCGTGCTAGGGTAAACATCAATAACATATAAAAATTTCATAGCAATCCGACTATATTTACGGGAGTTAGAGCGCGGCCAGACGGACAGACGGACAGACAAGCCGAATACATAAGCACTTTTCAACTTTGTTGGAAAGTGCTAAAAAAGGTCTAATCAGATCATACAGCTTGGAAGTTTTCGTTCGCCGAGGAGTTTACAAATTGAGTATGGAAGCCACAACAGTGGCATATGGTCCTTATTGATACATTCATTACTACAGTTCTTACAGTTAATATTAGCAGTACGACACATTTTAAAAAAATATCTGAATCTAAAATGATCTAATATGACCTGGCTTAAACTTTTCTTGGTCTTTTTGAACCTGTTTTGTGTTTTGGTGTACATCCTTGTGGTAAATCGGCGTTGCCTTTGTTAGGGCATTCATTGTTTGACCATGGTTCTTTTAAATCTAAACCTTTGCGACTTGCAGAAACATTTTCTTATAATAAAGTTGTAGTATTTCTCTAATTTATTCTCACGCGCGTGTTTCGTTTCTAATTATCACTCCATTGATGAAGGAAACGCTATTTTGAAAGAAAAGAATTTGTACCAGCCGCATGGCAACAACAACTGCATAGCAACAAACGATGTTATCTTTACCTTTTCATTATTCTTTTTCTTTAGGCATTATTTTTTGTGAGTCTTGTGAAATGTATTATTAAATGTTTATGTGGTTGTTTTAAACGCGTTAATTATTCAATAATACGCAAACACCACTAAAATGGTGACCTATGGACTAACGCAAATTAAAAGAATCCCGTAATGAGTGAGTAATATTTCATTTTATTTTTTAAAAAAATCTCAGATGTTAACGCAGTTCGTATACCACCATATAACTTTAACGATGTTAGTTTGTGGTTCGCCATGTGTGAACATTCATTTGAATTAGCGAATCCTAAGCCAATAACAGAAAGTCGCACAAAATTTAATTATATTTCGGCTAATTTACCTCCAGATGCCACATCTATTGTACGAGATTTAATTATCAAACCATCAGATACTACACCATATGAGGATTTAAAAACTGAATTAATTAAACGAACAAGCGATTCTTCACAATCTGAAATACGAAAATTATTGTTGGGGAAACAACTTGGTGATCGTAAACCTAGTGATCTTTTAAGAGTTATGCAAAGAAGAGCAGAATCCCACAATGTATCTGACGAATTGATGTTGGAATTATTTCTTTCGCATTTACCGTCATATGTACAAAGCATTTTAGCCGCTATTTCGCCATTGACACTTGATAAAGCATCCGAAGTTGCGGATCGAATATTAGAATATAATCCCACTGCAGTAAATGCTGTTTCAATAGAACCAAATATTAATTCTAAAATTTTAAATGAAATTAAAAAGCTTAATGATCGAATTAATCAGCTAGAGTTACGCAGGTCACGCAGCCCTTTTCGTCGACGTTCATTTGGAAGAAAACGTAGCGTTTCAAAAGATTCCAAAGGACAATGTTGGTACCACGAAAAATTTGGCGAAAATGCCAAGAAATGCTCTGAACATTGTTCATTTTCAAAAAACACAGACGGCGAGGTGTAACGGCGACAACCACCTTGCATAAAATATCTCGTCGCCTCTTTTTAAAAGATAAAAAGACAAACATAAGTTATTTATGCGACACAGGTTCGGACATAAGCATTATTCCAGCATCATTTGCCCAGAAGAAAAAAACCCCTTTTATGACTCTTTCTGCAGCGAATACTTCAAAAATCAATGTATATGGAGAAAAGCTTCTGACGCTTGATTTTAATCGACGAAAAAATTTTCGCTTCCCTTTTTTAATAGGTGACGTCAGCACTCCAATTATTGGTGCAGATTTCCTATATCATTTTAATCTAATTCCAGATCTTCGAAATAAAAAGCTGGTGGATAATGTTACAAATTTAGCCACTCCAGGTCATCTATATACAGCATCTGTTCATTCCATCAAAACGGTTTCGGGAAACAGTATTTATCATAAATTACTACTTCAATTCCCTGATATAACCAAACCTCCTCGTGCTGATCAACCAATAAAGCATTCTGTATACCATCACATAGAAACTACCGGATCTCCTGTACATGCCAAACCAAGAAGATTAGCTCCAGATAGATTAAAAATAGCCAAATCTGAATTTCAACAAATGCTTGATCTTGGTCACATACGGCCATCGAAAAGTAATTACGCCTCACCACTTCATATGGTTCAAAAAAAAGATACTACTGATTGGAGACCTGTCGGTGATTACAGAGCACTTAATGCACAAACAATAAAAGATAATTATACTATTCCAAATATTTTGGATTTTACTTCAAATCTTCACGGTACCAAAATATATTCCCATCTTGATTTCATAAAGGCTTATCATCAAATACCAATTTATCCAGATGATGTACATAAAAGTGCCATTATCACACCCTTCGGTTTATTTGAAAGCACCAGAATGCAATTTGGACTTTGCAATGCAGCTGCTACATTTCAACGATTCATGGATCAAATTACACGAGATCTTCCATTTGTTTATGCATTTGTTGATGACATCCTGATAGCATCTCGTACAGAAAAAGAACATCTTGAGCATCTAAGAATAATAAAAAACGTTTACAAGAATACGGATTAAGCTTAAAACCTTCAAAATGCACTTTCGGCGTATCATCAATAGAATTTCCAGGTTTTAAGGTATCTGAATTTGGCATTGAGCCTCTACCAGATCGTGTAGATTGCATTTTAAAATTTCCCCAACCTACTACCCTTACACAATTAAGACGTTTCTTAGGGTTATTTAATTATTACCGTCGATGTATCCCAAAAGCTGCTCACATATTGGCTCCATTAAATAAATATTTGGAAGGAATAAAAAATTCTAAAAAGTCTAAAAGACGCTCTGAAAACAATTCACATGACTCAATTCAATGGACAGAGGAGGCTGAACATGCTTTTAATGACGCCAAACAAGCTTTAGCTAATTCAACTCTCCTACGACATCCTATTCCTGGAGCAAAGGTAAGTCTTTGGGTTGATGCAAGCGACAAAGCCGTTGGCGGTTCTCTTATGCAGCTTAATGAAAAGCATTGGGAACCCATTGCCTTTTTATCAGTCAAGCTTTCAAAAAGTCAGCAAAAATGGTCTACATATGACAGAGAGCTACTGGCAATATATACATTAGTAAAGCGCTTTCGACACATGCTCGAAGGAAGGTGCTTTATCATATACACAGATCAAAAGCCTCTCATATACGCCTTCAAGCAAAATACAGATAAATGTAGTCCTCGCCAATGGCGACATTTAGATTACATTTCTCAGTTTAGTACAGATATACGTCACGTAAGCGGCAACGACAACACGGTTGCTGATGCACTATCTCGAATTGAAGTAGATCAAATCTCCAGCTCATTTTTAGACTTTGAAGAGTTTGCAAAAGCTCAAGAAGATGATATAGATCTACGCAACTTGCAAAATGATAGCAAATCTTCTCTTGTATTTAAAAGCATGCCATCTCCAATGTCTGCCACAGAATTGATTTGTGATGTATCAACAGGTTCACCGAGGCCATTCGTACCAGCTAGTTTTCGAAGAACGGTATTTGAACATTTCCATAATATAGCTCATCCAGGAGTTACAGCATCCTTAAATCTTATTGCATCACGATATGTATGGCCCAATATGCAGCAAAATGTAAAAGAATGGGTCAAAAGTTGTAGTGCCTGCCAACGATCAAAAATACACAGACACACCAAAACGCCTCTAGGTACTTTCGCATTACCCGATGCTAGATTTTCACACATTCACATAGATTTGTTAGGTCCATTACCTCCATCAGATGGAAATGTATACTGTTTAACAATGATAGATCGATTTACAAGATGGCCAGAAGTGGTACTTTTAAAAGATATAACTGCAGAATCAGTTTGTCGTGCCATTTTTGATGGATGGATATCTAGATTCGGTTGTCCACTCATACTTACAACCGACCAAGGTAGACAATTTGAATCAAATCTGTTGAAAGAAATGACAAAATTTTTGGGTACAAATCGCATACGAACGACATCATTTCATCCTCAAGCAAATGGTTTAGTTGAGCGGTTTCACAGAGTATTAAAGAGCGCCTTAAAAGCTCACGAACATAATAAGTGGACCGAGAGTTTGCCTGCAGTTCTACTTGGGATAAGAGCTGCTGTAAAACCTGATATAAAAGTTTCAAGTGCTGAATTAGTTTATGGAATGCCACTCACACTACCGGCTGAAATGTGCTCAGAAATCCCATCTTTGGTATCCTGTGACAATAATTTCATTCAACAATTGAAAGAAAGAATGAATAGTTTAAAACCTACATTTACATCTACTCACGGGCATTCAAAAATTTTTGTTCATTCTAAATTGAAGGATTGCACGCATGTGTTTCTCCGATTAGATAAAATCCTTCCATCTTTATCTCAACCTTATTCTGACCCTCATGAAGTTATATCATGAAATGATAAGAACATAACCATCATTGTAAATGGAAAGAAAAGTTGTGTCTCACTTGACAGAGTTAAACCTGCATTTTTGTTCAATGATTTACCAAATAACGCAGATAATTTTGAAACTAAAAGTGTTCCAGCAGATAGCCAGCCAATAAAATCAGGACCACTAACTACCAGATCAGGTAGACAAGTAAGATTTCCTAAAAGACTAATAACCGAAATAAACTATATTTCATATAATTGACTTTCCTTCATAAATATATTGTATTATTTATATATGTATTATACTTCACATTGTTTTTTGTTGTATCGTTCCTTCGTCACTGGGGGGATACTCATGCAGTATTTCTCTAATTTATTCAGGCGCGCGTGTTTCGTTTCTAATTATCACTCCATTGATGAAGGAAACGCTATTTTGAAAGAAAAGAATTTTTACCAGCCGCATGGCAACAACAACTGCATAGCAACAAACGATGTTATTTTTACCTTTTCATTATTCTTTTTCTTTAGGCATTATTTTTTGTGAGTCTTGTGAAATGTATTATTAAATGTTTATGTGGTTGTTTTAAACGCGTTAATTATTCAATAATACGCAAACACCACTAAAAAGTCAAAGCACGAAATTGTTTCACAATTATAACCTTTTTACGTGGATTATACACATCAGAAGAGTCTTTTTGTAGAGCCTTTGTTAGACCATTCATTGTTTGACCTGGTTCATTTAAATCTAAACCTTTGCGACTTACAGAAACATTTTCTTATAATAAAGTTACAGCACGAGATTGTTTAAGAATTATAAGCTTTTTACGTGGATTATATGCATCAGAAGAGTCTTTTTGTAGGCAAAGTATTTAAAAAATCTCTCATTTAAAGCTACTATCAGAACTAAAACGTAAAGGGGGAATTCTAAATAAGGTTAAGCTTCAACGACCAGAACTCCACGTAACCAAAGCGTGATAAAAACTTTCACCTGCCTCTTCTAATTAAAACTGAAATAAAAAAATAAAGCATTCGAAAATTGAAATTGTGGCTTAAATGTCTTTTATTTATTTATTTTTCTGGCAGTGTATTGTATGAAAATTGTCAAGAAATAAGTCACAATTTTTTTTTTAAATCTTTTCTATGTAAATCGAATATATGTGTAGTAATAGCATTTCATTGAAAATATTTAAAATAGAAGCCAATATTTTTTAATATTAGTATTTTATTGAAAGTACTTCTGATGAGGGAAATTATGATAAACTATTGGGTCACAATACTATTAATATTCGTGTGTGAAAAATTAAATTTATACATTTATACAATTCCAATTGCTACTTTGAAGTATTCTCTCAATTTAACATAGTTTGAAATTTGTTTAAAAGGGAATAAAAATATATTTAAAATTTAAATGTCAATGTATTTTTTAATTTAATTGATTATTCTAACGCAAGTTTACGAAAAAGAATTTACTTTTAAATCTCACAGAAAAAAAACAATTATTTTCTCCCTTTTTAAAACATGATGATTACATTTAAAAAGAAAATATTTTTTTATTTTTATGTATGTGTTATTTAAATTTATTTATTCTTTTCCTAACATTTTTATACTTAGTGAGTGATTTGAACATTTGTTTATTTAAAAAAAATTCGATTTAACTGTTTTTTTTTCTCCACACTAAGAAGGATTTATGTACTTTAAATTTCAGAAGGGAAAAAAGGGATTTTATTTTTTGCTTAGGATAGTTTAAAACAATAAATATGTTTTCTAAAATATTTTACGTTTCAATATACAATAAAAAGACGCTAACCTTTTACTTCCCGAAAAATTCATATATATTTTTATAGACAAACACATCATTTTATCCATAGTAAATTTCTCCAGAAATAACATGGTACCTTAAATTTATATTTGCTACATGACACATATTAAGGCTTATATTCAGAGAATCATATTTATAATAATATACATTTATTCAATAATAAGAATGAGTATTCATTTATGTACAATAATAGACTTTTTAGCATATACTTATAGAAGAATATACATTTAAAAAGGGAAGAAATATTTTTCTGCATTATAAGAAAGGTCCTACAAACCCTGGCGCCGGATTGCCCAGGAGATTATAAATCTAATAATTTATGTTATATATATATTATGTTATGTATATTATATATTATATATATATATATTATATATTATATATATATATTAATATATTAACATATATTATGTTATATGTTATATAATTATAATATGTCTTGGTGCCAAACATTTTCACCTACTTATTAATTTTACTAAATAATTTTATCTATTATGAATTCAAATGGGCCATCTTTAAAGGATTTTAATCCTGAAAAATCAATTCACAAATGGTATTTGAAATCGAAATCTCTAAGGCATTGTTTATGTATCTATATAATTTCTTGCTGGGAATTAAAAGTAAGAATATTAATTTGTCTGCTGTTTTAATATTTAACTTCATCGTTTGTTTCTATTTAATTTTTACAATGTGAAAGTTGTATTTTATTAAAATTTTTGCTTTATCAGATTTTTTTATTGAATAGTTAACTTAATCGTTGCAAAATGACACATATCACTTAAAAACAGCCGAATATGATTATGTGTAAACAGTGTTTTATTTTATTCTGAATGTATTGACGCCAGAAAAAAGGTTTTTCAATCTGGCTCCATAGAATTTTTCTAGCACCTAAGAATTTCTGATTATAAGATAAGTAACTAAAAATTTATAAATAGAACAATTTAAAACAATATCGTAATTTTGGAACATGTTTTGCTCTTCTATCTATGGTTTAATGGTGTAAAAAATGACCTATTTATTTAGGCAAATATCTCGCCATTTTTATACACCAGAATGTTTTCAAATTGGCTCCGTAGTTTCATTGATTATGTCCTACAAATATACAGAGTTTTCTGTTTTATAATATTAGCATAAATTTCACAGATATATACCGGGTGTTCCAAAAGTTAGGACGAAATTCAAATCTGAATAATTGGAAAACGAATCGATATACAAAGATACGGTTTGCATCAAACAGATGGAAAAGAAATCAGCTTTTGTTTGGCAACGACAAAGTAATTCTGTTGGCAACAAACACATGGCCTTATAGTGTTTTATTGCACTAAGAAATGATTTACAAATGAAAAAATACTGAAAACTTACAAGTCATCTTAATTACAGTTAATTAGTATTACTGTAAATGTTCATTGTGCTATCCATCATTCACAACAAGAATCACCACAGCCTAAAGTCACAGGGTGTCATATCGGGAGATCTTGGACGTCATGCGTGATTAAAGTAGTAACTGATAATGCGATCCATCCCAAATGTTGAGAGTAGAAGGCATTACACAGGCAGAGCAATATAAGGTAGTGCTCCATCTTTCATAAAGGTGATTGTTTTTAGTGCCTGCTGCGCTTGCAGTTCAGGAATAGTTCTTCTGTAACAGTGCTACATATCGCTGTTCAGTGACAGAAATTGTTTTGAAAGGTCGAAAAAAATGGACCCAAATATGAAATCAGCAGTGAAGCCACACAAAGTTATCACTTTAAGCTTTTGCAAAGTACCTCAACAAATGCATGTGGATTTTATGTGGTCCAAACTCGACAATTGTGGGTGTAAACAGCGCCAGAGAGTGTGAAATGTGCTTCATTAGTCCAAAGTACAGTGTGAAGCCCGTCATGCTGCTCTTCCATCTTATTAAATACCGAATTCGCAAGATCTGGGCAAGAGTTGAAGTCAGGAGGTTTCAGTTCTTGGTTATGTTGCAAATTGTAGGGGTACCGTTGCAAAGTTATTCGCAGTGCTCTTCAGACACTTCCGTACGACGCTCGTATCTGCCTCAAAAATTCTAGAGCACTGCGCTCGCCACGTGTAGCAATCGCCGAGGTGGATTTCACCATCTGCTTCACTGTCGTGGCAACAGCAGCGGCTATTGAGGGACGTCCATTTCTTTGACGTAACGCTAAAGAACCTGTAGTTTCGAAATTCTTAATCATTTTGTTCAATGCAGAAGATGTTATTGATCCTTTGCTATCTCACGTACCTTTCTTGTAAAGATATGGTCGCAATTCGCTATGCTACTTTCCGCATTTTCATAATACAGTTCAAGTAAGAGGGCTTTCTCAACTATGGACAGCATTTTGATGCTAACAAGCTTCGACTACCATTGCCTGCTGCAGTTGCTCCTTTTTATATGGCTTATTGCTTTGCATAATCCTACATCAGAAATACGAAAGCACCATCTGTTGGTTACCATCAGAACTATTTTTCACAAATTCCGGTTCCTTTTCATTCTATTTGGTGTAAACTATATTTTTGTTTCTTGATCAGTTTTCGAATTATTCATTTTTAAAGTTCTTCCTGATTTTTGGATCACCCAGTACATTGATTAGCAAGTAAATTTTTTATATTATAACACATTGAGCAGCGGTTCCTAAACTTTATTGGTACGCGACCCACTTTTAAGTAAAAAAACTTTCGTGACCCACCTAATATAAGAGTGCATGTCAATATGGAAATTACTGTATGACCTCTATAAGCTATTGGTTATCCTACCCTACGAAAAAGTTAAATTTTAGTACGAAGGATGATGCACTATCAACGAAAACAACAATTCGTAATTCCAATGTATGTAAGTGGATTAATAATTAACACATACAAAAACAAGAAAGATAATTAAAAATACATTTAATTATTATCAAAATATAACTTTATAATATATGCGTTTTCGGGCAGTGGCGTTTACCTAGAAAAGCATCGATATCACGGTTAAAACTTGTTCATTTTAATCATAATTTACTTTCAACGCACAGTTTTTTCTATACTTGTTTTTCAAAAACAGTCAAGTAAAAAAAAACATGTTCACATGAGTATATTGTGTTGAACTCCCTCAAGGAATTCAAAGCTCATTTGGATGTTTCTGAATATTTTGCTCGTATATTTCTTCATATGAAAATTGAGGAATTTCCCTTAAATTATTATTTGTTGTTGAAAATGTTAATTTTTTTTGACAGTTGGAGTAAAAGATATATTTTTGTGACAAACCTCGATTGATTTCGCGACCCACTAAAACAGCCACCGTGATCCACTAGTGGGTCGCGACCCATAGTTTGGGAACCGTTGATATAGAATATTAAGAAGTTGTGTACGCTTTTTAAAGTTCTTCATTAAAATTTATATTTAGTTTATCTAATATAGCCGAAATATATGTACACATATCTTAATGTAAATTTGCACAATATTTGGAGAAAACAAACTCACATTAAAAAAAAAGAAATAACGACTATTAAATTATGTAAATTTTTAAATGCATAGTATTTTAATTAATATTTTATTCCACATTCATTAAAAATATTCTATTGAAACATAATACAGCCGCAATTTTAATACTAGTAGACATTTTAAAGTTTGTTGATTGTGTACTGGATATCCAACTGTGCATAAAACGATTATCTCTCATGTCTCCTAAAATGCTTAAGGTAGTTTCTTAAACATAAATCTTATACGTACTTATTTAAAAGCAAATTGCAAGAGAACATTATGACATACGTAATATCAAATACTACGTTAGAAGAAATTTTCTACCTTTGGGTTTGGTTTTAAATTTTTTTATTACAAATAAATGTTGACATTATTCCAAAACATTCTTCCGAAAACAAAATGGTAATTTTTTGTTCATTGAATACTTGAGTACGCTATTTAAATTCTTTCATTTAATATAATATTTAGTGTATCTAAAAATACTGAAGCATACAGGTGGTTACCAAAATAATGGGAACCCACAAGATTTATCAGGAATCCTTTACTAATATGGCGAAGGACCACCATTGTCATGTAGTACAACTTGGATTCACCTGGGAATCGATTCAAACAAGTGCTAAATAGTATTTAGGAATATTGTAAAAAAATTGTGGAAATATTATGAAGTTCTTTGAATGATATATCATCAACATAAATTTTACACGCACTCATTTAAAAGCAAATTGTGCCAAAACATTATGACATACGTGATATCAAAGAATATGTTAGAAAAAGTTTTCTTATTTTGTATTTGATTTAAATTTTGTTGTTACAAATAAATGTTGACATTATCGCAAAACATTCTTGAGAAAACCAAAATGGTATTTTTTTCTTTACTAAATACTTGTGTACACTACTTAAAGTTTTGCGTTTAATATAATGTTTAGTTTATCTAAAAATACTGAAGCATACAGATGATTATCAAAATAATGGAAACCCATAAGATTTAACAGAGAGTCCTTTACTAATATGACATAGGACCGCGATTGTTATGCAGTACAACTTGAATTAACCTGGGAATCGATTAAAACAAATGCCAAACAGTATTTAAGAATACTGTAAACATTTTGTGGAGATATTATGAAAGTTCTAGGAAAGGTGTCAGTGAAGGATACCGTATAGTATCCTTCACTGTAGTTACCGTATAAATAGTACCTGTAAAATAGACCATAAAGGTATGATTAAATGAAGTCTGCAAAGTATGCTGGCTTAAGACAGATGTTCCCCTTCATCCTTGTGTTCATAAAGTCATGACTGAAGAAGTTTCGATGTATGAATAGAAGCATTTTTATCCCATAAAATTTCATTTGTTGCAAGAAAAAAACTTTCTATCATAGGATGGATCTGGTCAACTAAATCTTTCCTATGCTTCTTCCCAGTGCTTCTTTCTTTCAGTATTACGATTGTGTCACCAAAAACAACGACATGGATGCCCATACCATGACAGATCTACCTCCATGCTTGATAATTGGACGGAGAAATCACGATTCTATATGAGTTTGAGCAGGTTATCTCCAAGCGTACATCCGTTCTGCTGTGAGAAAAAGTGAGATAGATGATTCATCAAGACATATAATTCTGTCTTCCACTTATCAACCGGTGAGGTTTAGTATATGAAATAATTCTGTATATCACAGTAGAAACCTTTGGCAGTAATAGTTGAGACCAGTGGGTTGGGAATTGTTTCTCTGCCTAAAAGTTCTGTTTATGAAACTGCCTCCTAATGGTAATTACTGATACTGTAGAATCCAAATACTGATTGCGCTCTGCCATTACCTCAGCTGCAGTTTTTTTTATTTTATTTTAAATATTTCAATCTGCTTCAAAAGTCCTCAGTCTCTTTCACTCAACTTCACCTTTCGTCGACTATTTTGTCCACAATATTTTTTTTCGTCTCGCCGCGCTTGCTGTACTTAGTCATGATTTAAGTCATCATACCTCTAGACATGCTTGAAATTTGAGATGTTTCGGTCATAGTTGCTCTAGTTCGTCAGGCTCCTGCTATAAAACCATTTTGAATATATTTGAGGTCTCATATTTTATACGTTTTACAAAAATCCAAGACGTATACAACTGCACCAAAGCCAAAAAATAAAATAAAACTAAGAAAACTAGAAATAAATTTTCAATACTTACGAAATACAAATTTTAATATTTAAATGCCATTTTGATTCATAGGTGTTTCTATTACTTTGACTTATTTGTATGTATAACATAAATAGATTACGTATAAAATTTTGAGAAAACGAATCAATATTTCAAAAAAAAAATAATGATAGTAAATGTATGAAAATTTTAAGATATATAGTATCTTTAGAGGTACTTTATTCAATATTTTAGTGATTTTTTTTAATGAAACATGATACGGTCGAGACTTACATCTTAATAGTAAAAATTTTAAAGTTTATTGGCTGTGTATTGGATTTTATTTAATGCATAAAACAATTTCCTTGCTGCATAAACTAACAAAAATATTAAAGGTAGTTTTTTTAAACTTAAGTCCTATACAAAAATGTTTAAAAGAAAATTGTATCAAAACATTACGGCATTCGTGACATCAAATAATACGTTAGAAGAGTTTTTCCTTTATATATGCTGTTTCAGCTTTTGCTGGTACAAAGAAATGCTGACATTATCGCAAAATACCCCTTACGAAAATGCTTTTTTTTTTCATTTTTGAAAACCGATGTCACAAAACACAGTTCCCTATTTTGACACATTCATATTAATTCAAGAATATTTTAAATTCCCTTATGATAGCTGTGAAAAATTGGCAATATTTCCATTTTGACAAGAGTTTAAATTACATACTGTCCTAAAGCTTGTCAGTTTAAGGCTTTCTAAATCCATCAAACATTTTTGCATGCCCTATTGACTGATTTATCATTTGTTTCATTTTCCTAGATAGACAAAAGTACTTAAGTTTTCTGGGTCATGCTAAGGCTTTGTGATAAATAATTCTCAGAACGATAGTAAGAAAACACATTTTTCTTTTTCAATAAAAAAAGTGTTTCAAAAAATTGCAGAACGGTTATAGACGAAAGCGACAAATTTTAAAGGAGAAAAATATATTTAATCTTAACTTTTTTCATTTAAGAAGTTAAATTTTCCCCCCTGTATTTATGTGTTACGTGTCACAATGTAAAAACTATCGATGATTATAAATTTCATAAAATTTCAATGTTAATTATTAGTTGATTTTAATCGTTATTTTGTTAACTTCATTTTGAATTGCAACTTTACAGTTACATATATATATTTCGTGATATATATATATATATATATATATACATATATACACAAATTTGCATGCTGCATATGGTAACAAAAAATGTTAAATGTGTTTCTTCAACATAAGTCCTATACTTAAACGTTTAAAAGAAAATTACATTGAAATAATATGTCATACGTGATATTAAATATTACGTTCGTATATTTTTTTATGTATTCTGTTTCAGATTTTGCTGATACAAAGAAATATTGACATTATTGCAAAACACCCCTTCAAAAAACGAAAATGCCACTTTTTTTCATTTTTTCATTTTAAATAAACTATGTAACAAAACACGGACATTATTTTGACATATTTATATACATTCGCGCATATTTTAAAGTCCCTTATGATAGCTGTGAAAAATTGGCAAATTTTACATTTTGGCAACAGTTTAAATTACGTACTCTCCTAAAGTTTGTCTGTTTAAGACATTCCAAATCCATCAAACTTTCTTTTAAATGCCATTTTGAGTGATTTGTGATTTGTTTCATATTCCTAGATATACAAAAGGTACTTCTGTTTAATGGGTCATGCCAAAGTTTTGTGATAAACGATTCTCAGTGCGATAGTAAGGAAACACACTTTTCTTTCTGAATGTAAAAAAGTATTTCAAAAAATTGCAAAACGGTTATAGACGAAAGCGACAAATTTAAAAGAAAAAAATTTATTTAATCTCAATTTTTTTGCTTTTAACAAGTTAATTTTTTCACCTGTATTCATGTGGTACGTATCACGATGTGGAAACTATCGAACATTGTGGTTTATACATATAAATGTTACATTTTAAATGTTGTTAGATTAAAGGCATTTTAAATTGCAACTTCACACTTATATAATTTTGTTTGTGTTACATATATATAAATTTCCGTGCTGCATATGGCAACAAAAAATTTTAAATGTGTTACTTAAACATAAGTCCTATACGTAAATCTTTAAAAGAAAAAATTGCATCAAAACATTACGTCATATGTGGTATCAAATAATACGTTCGGAAAATTTTTCTGTTATATATTCTTTTCCAGCTTTTGCTGATACAAAGAAATGTTGTTATTATCGCAAAAACCTCTTCCAAAAAAAAAAAAAAAAAACAAAAAAAAAAACAAAAATGCATGTTTTTTTTTTTTTTTTTTAGATAACTTATGTCACAAAACGCAGTTCTTTATTTTGGCATATTCATATACATTCAAGCATATTTCAAAGTCCCTTATGATAGCTGTGAAAAATAGGCAATATTTCCGTTTTGATAACAGTTTAAATTACATACTATCCTAAAGCTTGTTCGTTTCAGGCTTTCTAAATCCATCAAACATTTTTGCATGCCCTATTGACTGATTTATCATTTGTTTTATTTTCCTAGATAGACAAAAGTATTTATATTTTCTGGGTCATGCCAAGGCTTTGTGATAAATAATTCTCAGAACGATAGTAAGAAAACGCGTTTTTCTTTCTCAATGTAAAAAAGTGTTTCAAAAAAATTGCAGAACGGTTATTGACGAAAGCGACAAATTTTAAAGGCGAAAAATATATTTAATCTTAACTTTTTTTTCATTTAAGAAGATAAATCTTCCCACCTGTATTTATGTGTTACGTGCCACGATGCGAAAACTATCGATGGTTATAAATTTCATAAAATTTCAATGATAATTATCAGTTGAATTAAATTGTTATTTGGTAAACGGCATTTTGAATTGCAACTTTACACTTATATATATTTTTGTGATATATATACACAAATTTCCATGCTGCTTATGGTAACAAAAAATGTTGAATCTGTTTCTTAAACACAAGTTCTATACCTAAATGTTTAAAAGAAAATTGCATCAAAACATTATTTCATACGTGATATTAAATAATACTTACGAATATTTTTTTTTATTTATTCTGTTTCAGTAGTTGCTGATAGAAAGAAATGTTGACATTATCGCAAAATACCCCTTCAGAAAACAAAAATGCCTCTTTTTTTTCATTTTAGATAAACTATGTCACAAAACACAGTTCCTTATTTTGACATAGTCATATTCATTCGAGCATATTTTAAAGTCCCTTATGATAGATGTGAAAAATTGGCAATATTTCCATTTTGACAACAGTTTAAATTACGTACTGTCTTAAAGCTTGTCTGTTTAAGACTTTCTAAATCCATCAAACGTTTTCTTTAAATGTCATTTTGAGTGATTTATCATTTGTTTCAAATTCCGATATATACAAAAGGTACTTATGTTTTCTGGATCATTCTAAATCATTGTGATAAATAATTCTCTGTACGATAGAGTAAGGAAAAAGCATTTTTCTTTCTTGATTTTAAAAAAGTGTTTCAAAAATTGCAGACTGTGATAGACGAAAGCGACAAATTTTAAAGGAGAAAAATATTTTTATTTTTAAAAATACTTTTTTCCTTGTAAGAAGTTTCATTTTTCTTAAGTACTACCTCTGATAATAAAGTTCGGTAAATAGTCCTGTAACATTAATGTAGATGAAATAGTAACCAATAATAAGTTACCATACCATCCTTCGAAATAGTCATATCAGCAATATGGTCAAATCTTTTTCAAGGAGAGTTTCAGTGGTGAAAACAGGAAGAAACCTGAAGGATGGAAATATGGCGACTATGGTGGATGTTCCATTTGCACCAACCCTCATGAATTTTTCGCGTCATGTAAAGCTTAAAACCAAAGTTTAAACTGAACTTTTGTTAGTTCATTTTTCTGTTCTCAGTTAAGAACCAACGCACTGAACAAGCACTTAGTAAAGCACTTCTTACACACAACATAAACGACGCTCAGCTGAACAACAGTAGGACAAGATGGTCAACATTTGCCTCTATGCAGTTGCAGCGTTTTATTTCCCCAGTGTTGCCAGATCAGTCCTTCTGAATTCATTCACCGAACTTTTTTGTCAGAGGTAGTATATCGGATTCTTCAGAATAAAGATTTTTCGTATTTTTCCTGTATTTCCTGTATTTTTCTTTTTTGTCTGAATTGTAATTTTTCGTATTCAGAAAAATAACTAAATTTGTGTTTGATAAAATGATATTAAAAAATAATTTAAAAATATTAATGTGTTAATAATTGTCCTGAAATTTATGTAAAGCTCTAATTATGATCGAATCATTTTTAAGCATCAGATAGACATCCATAAATTAATATCAGGGATAATTTACGTTATAATATTTTTACTTATGGACATGTTAAAAAATTTTATTAAACATTTAGTACAACTCAGAAAAAATAATAATCACTGAAACAATGTCACATATAGGGGAAGATGGGGATACTTGAGCCATTTTTTGAATTTTAATTTTTTTTAATTTTTTATAATTTCTTATAATAAAATAAAATATTGAAAATGAAAATTTGACATTTTTTCTTCAACTGAAAACCACTTTCAATTAATTTTGAACTATTTTTCTATGTATAAAAAATGTTTATTTTTTGTTTTACATGGTGGCTCAAGTATCCCCATGGGAGGGATACTTGAGCCATGGTGAAGGGATACTTGAGCCACTACGGAAAAATACCTACAAAAGTAATTTTTTTCGCTTTATATTTGCACAAACATTTTACAGAAGGATAAATTATGAAACATAAAGTCCTTCCAAACCAATTGAGAAAACAAAGTTAGTAATACGATCATTTTTTGTCGTTAGAACTGGTTGTCAAATGATAATTTCAACTTGAGTTATAACGACGGTAGAAACACCCTCAGTTCAGAGCAATTTAAATTTGGAATCTACTATTCTTCGAGCAAATTTCATTTTCAAAATATTAAGTGCTTATCCAACAAATATTTTTAGTTTTCTTTCTGGCATATTTTATTAGTAACCAACCATCAATAGAAGGTTTTCTTTTCACATCATCACCATCATTGGCAGAATTTTCCTCTAATGATAATGTCGAACTCATGCTTTTAATTTAGTAGCTGTCGGAATTTAAGCCAGATGTATCATTCTACTATTTCAAACACTTTTTTGATTTCACAGGAAAAGATTTTGTCTTCCTCTTCGGCTCCATGCAGGTAAGTTTGAACTGGGATTTTTGTTGCTTTTCTTGTTTTTTGTGCGCTCTTTTTACCAATTTTTCTTCAATTTTCTTAGTTAAAAAAATTGCAGCAGAGGTTACGATTTGAATATAAGATATTAATCTTAATATGTTATATTAAAAAATAAATATTTTAATATGTTGGACCTAACTAATTAAAGTATTAGAGATTATAGCCTGTAAAACAGTTTTAAAAAGTTATTTTAATTTAATAAAAGTTAAATTGAAAACTATGTTTACATTTATCTAGACAGGCTATTTTGTTAGTCAAAATGAAAATTAAAATGGATATTTTCATTTAACAAATATACATTTTTAAACATTTTTAGGTCGTTATTTTTTTAAGAAAAATAAAATAAAATGAAAAATTATTCTCCTTTTCATCCAGAAAAAAATCTATTAGTGAATATAAGGATGGAATTTTATTTTTTGTTTGTTTCTCCTATGTTTAATTTCTAGTGGGGAGGGTTGAGACATGGCTCAAGTATCCCCACTCTCACTGGCTCAAGTATCCCCACTACCACTAGTTTTGTTTCCCAGAGTTTTACTAAATAAAGCATGCAGCTATTAGAACTATTTTAGATTCAAAATACAATTGAAATTATGCTTATTAAATTTATGTATATAGTTGCAACTTTAAACAAAACTTTGATTACAAAAAAACAAAAAACCATGCACCCAAATATTTACTTCAGATAGGGAAAAGACAACTATTGACCACTATACTTTCAAAATGGTACCAAGATGTGTGATTTCTTTTTTTACATGTTCAGAACTATAAATGTGTTACCATATTGGCAGTTTTAGAAAGAAAAATTAACCAACTGTAGAGATAATAGGGGTGGCTCAAGTATCCCCTATGCTCAAGTATCCCCACTCTCCCCTACGTAAAACTGAAACTCAAAACATTACTAAAAAAGCAATAATTACAATCAACTGATAATTAATATTATAGTTTATGTTATTTCATCCGTCTGTATGAGTTACGTGACACGATGTGGAAACTTTTAAACAATGTGGTCATTATAAATTTGAAAAATTTGTAAATTTTCAATAGTAATTATTGGTTTATTTTAATCGCTGTTTGATTAACAGCGGTTGAATAGCTACGTATACAATTGTGATTGTGTTATCTATAAGAAAAAGTGAATTATACTTTTCCAATATGGCATATTAATTTTCGTCATGATCTAAAATCAAAACTTATGATCTAAGAAAATTTTGAAAATAATTTGTGGACTCTCTGCAATTTATATTTTATTCTTTCAAAACTATGCATCTTTCTTTTTCCAAAAGTATCTTTCAAGTGGAGTACATATATTTTCATGTAACGACCGTTAATAGTAAACGTTTATAACCTCAAGCCCTAAAATACTTTGAATGCATCTTTCTAGACACATTTCATATCGCAAATGAACACTATTCACCGGAATGGCTATTTTAAAATTTATGGTCAATAAAAATATTACTAAAGTAGAATTTCTCAAATGTTTGGAGCGTTCTTTATACTTTTAAATTGAGCATAAATTTTATCGTTTTTTTTTTTAAATATTGTGTCAGTCCATGCATAATTTTAGATTTTTTTAATACTTGCATTTACTGGAAGGAAAGTATTTTTTTATGCTGCTCAAAATTAATTAAAAGTTTTCGAAATATTATTTTTTTCTATTACTTAATGTGTTAAGAATATCCAGAATCATTTAGTTATTTACAATACTTAGCAAATATTTAAACGGCTTCGAAACTTAATTCTTCTTTAAGTTGCAAATATATCGTGTTTGAAGTGTATAATGAAACGCAATTCTTTTCGATATCATGAATGTCTCAGACGAATTTGTTGTAAATTTGAGTTCTTGCGGATATTATTATTTTCGTTGATTAAAAAGCATTTATTTATTTATTTGTCTTAACGGTGTAAGAAATTTCAAGCATTAACTTTTAAGCATCATTCACATTATTACATGATTTTGCATTTCAGAAATTTCTTTGTCGTTATATTTGATTTTAACCGACTTCAAGGAGGAGGTTATGATTTCGACCTGTATATATTTCTTGTTCACTCATAATTTCTTTAAATATGAACCGAATTTGATAATTCTTTTTTTTTTTTGTTTGAAAGTATAAGATACCCGTGTGGTCCATTTGAATTTCATTAAATTCTGATGATTAAAATATTCTTAAAATAAAAATTTTAAAAATTCAATTTTTTGAAGCAATTGACCATTAAAAGCGCTCATTCTTTTCAATAAAAAATATTAAAAAATACAATTTTGTTTCACGTTACATCATATGCAAAAAGTGTCACGAGAATTAAAGATGAGAGGATTAAAATACAATAAACAAACATAAAGAATAGACTTAACAGTGGATTAACAACAGATTCTTAAAAATGGATACTTTCAGAAGAAACTATTACACATATACGAGATATTTTTTCTTCAAACTTAGAAATCTAGATTGAACAAAGGTCAAGATTTAGATAGATTTTGCGAAGTTAGCGAAAGCAGATTAACGTTAGTTTGTTCTAGCAATTTGGCGCTAACGCATATGAATGCTTTGTTTTAACATGCTTATGATTTGATAAAAAATAATGATTTATCGCAAATTATTTTCATTTTTGCAACCGTTTTCAAATCATGAGCATATTAAAACTATGCATTTATATGCGTTAGGGCCAAGTTGTCACCCAGCTTGATTTTTTCTTGCTTGATTTTTTTTTTTTTTTTTTTTTTTTTTCTTTAAGTCGGTTAGTATATTTTTAAAAAAAAGCATACTTTATGGATAATTGAATTTGAGTTTTGTTATTTTCATGATGCATTGTGTACGATGTTTATTAAAAAAAAAACACTAATACTTTCTAAAAAACAAAACAAAACGAAATAAAATACAATATATTTATAATGCAATAATTGTTTTTCTCTTTTGTAGATTTTTTATATAATAATTTACTATATTGAGAAATAAAAGAATAATATCAAATTAAAAATAAATGATTCTACTTCAATTGAAAATGCAATGTATGTGTTACACCTACCGCAAAAAAATTAGTATGAAATAACTTGAGGCTGGAGAAGAGCATTCCTGATAATTGAGACTACTTTTTAAAGTTTGAAATCGATTTCAGGTAGCAATTTTTTGTTTAAAAGTTATTTAATAAAAAGTCTGAATTGAATAACACATAAAAATATGAAAAAAAAAATCCTTTTTAACTTGCCCATTATAAGATTTACTAAACATTTTTAAAATTATTTAGCATTTATTTTATTTATCATATCGTTTAAATCTTTTTTTCTTGCCCAAGGCAAAATTAAATACAAAAATTTGATAACAATTTGATAAACATTTTTTATAAATACGAATTAAATTTAATTAAGTCTCCAGTTCAATTTTTAAAGCGAAAATTAAATTTTCTTTCGAGATTTTTTTAAAAGAAGTAAATGATTCTATTTCTTTTTATAAAAAAAGTGTAGTTGCGTTAAGTTAAATATATAACAAATAATTTAAATAAATTATTGTTGTATAAATGACTTTATATACATATATATATATATTTTTGACATTGCACTTTTAATAGCTTTTTCATGATCTAAAATTAATATGATATAAATACTAAGTATTTTCAAAGTGTAATTTTAAGTAAAATCTTCATTTAACATGAACATTCTGAATTGCAAATTTAGTATCAATTTGTACTTCTTATGAATATAACGATTTTATACTATATATCAGACAACGGGCATAAATGATTTGCAATCATTTTTTAAATTTCTAAAAATTGTTATCTCAAATAGAATATATATATATTTTAACCAGAGATGTTAAAATCCCTGATTAGTTTTAACAGGCAAGTTTTTGAAATTATAACAGATGTAAATTTTCCATGTGGGTGAAAAAAAGTCCGGATTAGGATTCGAACCAGGGATATATTGGCTGAAGCCGCCAATGCTCATCTAACTGAATCATCCCGGACGAATACTGGAGTACTATTTCACCTAACTAACCTTAATGATCACACAATCTGATCTGATACTATGGATCAGTTCAACAGAATAAATCGAACATCAATATATGGAACTACCAATATTTCAGATCAATTTATAACACGATTATTGAATCGGTAAATCAACCATTGAACATTGGCAGCTTCAGCCAATACATCCCAGGTTCGAATCCTGACCTGAACTTTTTTCACACACTTGGCAAAATTACATATGTTAAAATTTATTTACGATTGAATAATCGAGTTCTAAATTAATCAGATAGATTTTTGCAAGTCGAACTTTTTTTTGCTGAACCTTCTAATACCTTTTTCTGGCTTGAGACCAAAATCTTTGTGTCCACAAATTGCCAATTCTTTAACCTGAATCTTTCATCCACTTCATAATTTTGTATACTCTAGGTACGGCTGTATAGGAGACAGTTTTCTGCTGCTGATGTTGCCAACCTGCTGCTGGCAGTTTTTGCCCTAAATTTAACGGATTTATTTTACAGTGTAATAGTTATTTAATCTTTCTCAGTTGTATGATTTTTCGTTTTTCTATAATACTTAGCAATGCTAAAAATGCTGAAATATCTCCTTGAATGTAAATAGACGTATATACAATTGAATTATTTTGACCATTTCCAACAAGTGAAAATCCTTTACGTGACAAATTGTCACGTAAAGTCAAGTGATTCACTTATCTCTACTCACTCTCAACTCAAGTGATAAGTTAATCACTTGAGTAGAGAGCAAATTCCTTTAAATAAGACTAGAAATAACGCTTTCTTAAACAGAAAAGCAGAACTAATACAAACTGAATTAGAAGTAGGTAAACAAAGTAAGATTATATCAAACAAAAAACTCCCATAAGACTAGAAAAAGAATCGCCCATATCAAATGCCCTGTGTCAAAAACAATTACCTCTTGTGAAAAGTCCGTAAGATTGTTATAAATTGCTTTCGTAACGAAAACGAACAGAAAACTGAAATAATGTGCTTAGTGTTTATCCTAAAATATTGGCGAGAAGCAAAAACAACATATTTTGAAAGTAACCGAGAAGAAAATTATTTACATCTACATAGTTGGCACATGCAAAATTTCGTAGAGTTTTTTTTTTTTTAATGTGAAAATACTCAAGTTTATAAAGCTTTCTTTATGTTGTATATGGTATGTTTATCATTTGTGTATTGTACATATATGCCGGATGTTTAATAAGTTTGTTACAGCAATAAAATGGTATAAAACACAAACGATCGATCTATACTCTAAAATAGACCCAAATTGGGTTGTATGATTGCTTCGTACAGCAATGTTCCAGATTGCAAAGTTTACATTGTAGCCTAATTTTTTTTTTTATTTATGGCAGATCCTTTACATGACAAATGTTTCTCACTTATCACTTGAGTAGATAGCAAATATTCCTTAAATAAGACTGGAAATAACGATTTCTTAAACAGAAAAGCAGAAAAATTCAAACTGAATTACAAGTGGGTAAACGAAAGGAGATTATATCAAACAAAAATCCCTCCTGAGACTAGAAAAATAATTATCCATATCAAATGCCCTGTGTCAAAAACAATTACCTCTTTTGAAACTCCGTAAAATTCTGATAAATTACTTTGGTAACGAATAGGAACAGAAAACTGAAATAATGTGCTGAGGGTTTATCTTAAAATATTGCCAAAAAGCAAAAGAAATATATTTTGGAAATATCCAAAAAAAAAAAAAACTTCTTTTGTATAAAAGTAGTCGATTCATGCAAAATTTCATAGCATTTTTTTTCATGGAAAAATATTGCAGTTTATGAAGCTTTCCGTTTTTTGTATATCAAGTTTTATTCATTTGTGTATGATGCATGTATATGTCGGGTATTTCAAAAGTTCGGTACAATAATTAAATGGGCTAATAAAAAAATCTATAGGTCTGCGATATACACGAGGTTTGCGGAAAAAGGTAGTACGATATTTTGTATGACACACAAACTGAAAAAATATATCTTATCTTGACAACTGAAGCTGTTACAGGAGATAATTCCATATTGCACACACAAAGCAAGATTTTAAAACAACATCGCTGGATTTACATTTTTGTGTTTACAAGCCTTGTTTACAAATTTTGCATTGTGTGTACTGTATTAAAAATTTCTGTAAATTTATAAAACTTTTTCTAGAGAACTGTTATTCCTAGAATTTTTTATGTAACGGTAATAAAAAAAAATTAGCAAGTTCTAGAAACCCCAGTTTCCTAAGCTCAGAACATTTTTTTTCATTTTTTTACAGTTTGAATTATTTTTAACAAACAAAAAACCTTTACATGACAGATTTTAATTCAGTTATTACTTGATTAACAAGTAACTGTTCGTTAAAAAAAATCTAGAAATTCTAAAATTAAAAACTGAATTCTTTAATGCATTTCTGTTACTTTTTATATGTGTAGGTGTATTGTGTTAGAATTATTTAATCTTTCTCTGTTGTATGATTTTTCGTTCTTCTATAATATATAATAAAGCTGAAATCTCTCCTTAAATGGTAATAAATGTATATATAATTGAACTTTCCGGTATTTGGACCATTTCCAACAAGGGAAAATCCTTTACATGAGAAATTTTTTCACTTATCACTTGTGTAGAGAACAATTATTCTATAAATTAGACTAGAAATAACGCTTTCTTAAACAGAAAAGCGGAACAAATACAAACTGAATTACAAGTAGGTAAACAAAAGAAGATTATATCAATCAAAATAACTCTCGTGAGACAAGAAAAAAAATCATTCATATAAAATGCCCTGTGTCAAAAACAATTATCTCTTATGAGAACCCCGTAAGATGGTGATAAATTGCTTTGGTAACGAATAAGAACCAAAAATTGAAATAATGTGCTTAGTGTTTATTCTAAAATACTGGCAAAAAGTAAAAGCAATATATTTTGAAAATATCTAAGATGAAATTTTTTTTGTACCTAAATAGTCGATAATTGCAAAATTTCGTAGCATTTTATAAATGGGAAAAATTGCAGTTTATGAAGCTTTTTGTTTTTCGTATATCATGCGTTTTCCATTTGTGTATGATACATGTACATGCCGGGTGCTCCGAAAGTTCGGTACAATAATTAAATAAACTAATAAAAAAAAAGATCTATAGGTGTGAGATATACACGCAATTTGCAGAAGATATATGCACGCGGTTTGCTGAATAAGGTACTACGATATTTTGTATGACACACAAACTGCAAAAATATCTTATCTTGGCAATTCAAGGTGTTACGAGAGATAATTCCATGTTGCAACACAAAGCAAGATTTTAAAACATTATCACTGCAGAACACTATATTTACATTTTTGTGTTTACAAGTTTTGTTTACAATTCTTGCGTTGTTTGTACTGTATAAAAAAAGTCTGTAAATTTACTAAACTTTTTCTCGAGAACTGGGATTCCTAGAATTTTTTATGTAAGGGTAATAAGAATGATTTTAACTAGCTCTAGGAACCACAGTTTCCTAAGCTCAGAACAACAATATTTTATTATATTTTTTTAAAGGAAGAACCTTTTCATGACAGTTTTTATTTCACCTATTACTTGATTACTGAGTAACTGTTCGTTACAAAAATCTAGAAATTTTTGCATTAAAACTGAAATCTGTCTACTTTTGATAAGTGTTGGTACATTGTGTTAGAGTTATTTAATCTTTGTCTGTTGTATGATTTTTCGTTTTTCTAAAATATTTAGTAATGCTGAAATCTCTACTTGAATGTAAATAATCGTATATACATTTGAATTTTCCGGCATTTGGACCATTTCCAACAAGTGAAAATCCTTTACGTGACAAATTGTTTTCACATCGCTTGAGTAGAGAGGAAATATTCTTTAAATAAGACTAGAAATAACGTTTTCTTAAACAGAAAAACAAATACAAGTAAATTACAAGTAGGTAAACAAAGAAGATTATATCAAACAAAAAACTCTCGTGAGATTAGAAAAAGAATCATCCATATCAAATGCCATGTGTCCAAAAAAATTACCTCTTATGAAAACTCCGTAAGATGGTAATAAATTGCTTTGGTAACGAATACGAACAGAAAATTGAAATAATGTGCTTAGTATTTACCCTAAAATATTGGCGAAAAGCAAAAGCAATATATTTTGAAAGTATTCGAGAAGACACTTCTTTTGTATGCATGTTTTCAGTGCATGCAAAATTTCGTAGCATTTTTTTAAATGGGAAACTATTGTATTTTATGACGCTTTCCGTTTTTCGTATATCATGAGTTATTATTTGTGTATTATACATGTAATCTCTTTTTTATATAAAAATGTTTATATTTTCATGGATATGCATTTTTTCTGATACAAATGCAAAGAAACATTGTGCATTTCCCATTTACTCACTTGCTGTAGGTCACTTATTTTCAGGTAGTCACTTGTTGCCAGGTAGTCACTTGTTGTTAGTCACATGAATTTCTTCTGTTTCAAAGTAATCGCAAAAAATATTTTTTATTAACTACATTCTGGTTATACCCAATCGCCCTTATGAATAATACTTCACTGCTAAATTTAACTCAAGATTCCGGAGCCCCTATTTTAGTGCACAGAACATCACTACAGCAATTCGGACATGAATACAATGCCTAAATAAGTAATGAGGATTTTTTTTTGGGGGGGGGGTAAAACAGTACATTACTGAATTTTATTTTAAGTCTAATGCGATGTTTTTGCTAATGTATATTTTTTATTGTAAAAACTATAGATTTTATTTAAATTCATTGTCAATTTTTTATTTGATATTAGTTAAAAATTAAATTCTAAATGTAGTCAATAAAAAATGGAAAAATTTATAAATGCTTATAAAAACATAAAAAAAAACATGTACAAATAACCAAAATTGATAAAACAGTATGCACAAATTGAAGAGCAAAATAGCTTCTAATTTTAAAATAAGTGGGTAAGTTTGATTGCAGATCATTCAAAGGGTTTGTTTAGTGTTTCTTTTTAAACACTTTATCTTTAATTAATAACAAAAATTATTAACTTATAATTAATAAACCACTATTGCGTTTAATTTAAATATAATTTAAAAAATTCATTCAGAAAAAAAAATTTAAATGTTGAAGTAAAATTATTTAACCCTTTCGGGTCCAATTTTTTTTTCAATTTTTAGAGAAAATTACTTTTTTGTTAAAAACATTACTATTTAATTAATATTCATATGACAACAGACTAAGGAAGATTTTTTAAAGATGTTTAGAAATATAGTTTTGCAATAACATTTAATTGATATTAGAACTGTCTAATATTTTTTGCTCTTCATTACACATGATTCCTTCAGCAAAGTAACTTTTATTTTAAATTTAAATAGTGAAATGTGTGTTTAAAATAAAAGAATCGCAAACGATACAAAAGAAAAGACCCGAATGAGTTAAGTAAAATTAAAAAATCCGAATATTTTTAAATTCAGCAATTTCAAGACCTTTTTGGAGGTATAAATAAAATATAATTTTTCAAAAGAAAAAGAAATATTTAAAACACATTTCAACAGCGGAAATAATTACGAAAGATCTTTATTAATTTTTTCACTTCCAAAAACTCGTTTGATGGCACTAAAAACGGATCCTAATAATTAAAATTCCAAATTTTTTTCAAAACGGCTATGAAATATGAAATTTCTTTCAATTGTATCCATAGGACATATTAATTCAAAAAATTAAAATTTCATCTTCCTCCGATATGCTTCGAGTCGGTTTGTTAGAAATTAAATGATTTACGAGTAAGCGCTGTGACGGATAAACGGTTAGACAGAGAAGTGAGACTCGAATGGTTTCGTGAGATGGACAAAACTGTAAAAGAATCAAGATTCATTACTTGCGAATGTTGAAAATGAAATGCGTTTGCTACAGATGTCACGGACTGTTAAGCTCTACGCCCTATAATATAGATCAGTAGGAAAATTTGCGAACAAACGTGCCATATAGTGTTTACCCATAGCCCGTTTTATATAGTGTTAATTTCCGACATTTTCCTCGGGAGGGAATTCTGCGGTTCAGAGATAGTGATATTATGGAGTTTTCTGAAGGAATTTGTACTTTTTGACGTTTAAAAACACAAAATATGAAAATTTCTGGGGAGGGGGGACAATTTATTATATACTCCCTGAATTCAATACTGAGCAGTGGTGAATCCCGACACTTTTCTCCGAGGACTTCTGTGCTCTAGTGGGGACATTATACAATTCCGGGTGATGTAATTATACTTTTTAACAATTGAAAACATAAAATCTGAAAATTTTCAGGGTGAAATATCCTTCTATGGGTTACCCCCTGAATTCAGCACTGGATTTTTAGAACTGAGGTACAAGTACAATTCTTTGAGAATTTTCCTAGATCTTCCTCATTGACCTTTTCAAGCTCCTTTAAAATTGTAAATATCCAAATATTAACCTAAAGTTATCGGTATAAATGTATTTTAAAGATATCATTAAAAAATATACAGAGATAGATAGATCGATGAATCTATGACAATAATATAATAGAAAGAAACGTGCAGATTTCTAAATTTTTTTAATTTATTCTTATTTCTATTGTATCTGTAAATATGCTAGATTAAAACCTTGTAATTTTATGAAATTGAAACCATCTATCCCCTATAACATATGATTTTTCTAAATGGAATTTCACTTTTTTTTATTAAGGATTTTATAAATTATGAAAAAAAGTTCTTCTATAAGTGTGCAACAACTCATATTCGTCCAAATTTTGTTGAATGACTCTATATATGTAATTGGTAAAACAAATTGACTTTTCTCCATATTTTTGTTTGTTAAATATATAGTTTAAGTAACAAAGTTTAAACTTAAATGCAATAATGAAAAATCGGATAATATCCATAATCTGAATTAACAGTTTTTGAAAAATACACAAAGTAATTATATTTAATGTATTCTGAAATAAAATGTTCACTGAAATCGCAAAAGAATTATATATTGTAGCTCAATAATGTGCTATTCAATTTATGATGTCATTAATGCTTTGCGTTATGAAAAGAAAAATCCGGAAACAGGAAACGGAATAGTCTGTGAAAGATTTATTTTTGTTTGTAACCACGTTCCCATTTACTTTTGTTTGGCGGTAAGCATAATTTCTTTGCTTTCAAAACAAGGAATAATAATGGCTCTTCTATGAAATACATCCGTAGAAGGAATACAATAAAGTAAAATTAGAAAAACATAATTAATCAAGGAATTGTTTAAATGTCCGATCTTTTCAAAAAATGAAATAATATAAAAGTGCTATAATGTCAAAAATGATATATTAATAAACATTCATATAATTTACGGTTAACGTGACTCTTGATAAATTGATAAACGTGTTACACTAAATTTTGAAATGCCTGATATAAGCCAAATTTACACAAATCTCAGGTTTTTTAAATGGTAAAATGAGAGGAAGTAGTGAAACATCGTTGACATAAAAAAGTTAATAAATCAATTTATATTGACACAACATACAATAAATTCGGCTCATCAGTGTGTATCAGGTGCTAAAACTTTGATTAAAAATTATGTACTACTTACAATATAAAGTAGAATTAATTTCACCAACAGTTTCGAATAATACAACTTGTTCATCATCAGGAAACATTAAGAGACAAAACTAACACGTTATATAGTTTACATGACAATGCTAAAAGAAAAATCCCGTCTTTACTGAGAAGGAAATTCAAATTCTTATATGAATACAGCAGTGGCGTCATCTACAGTGTAGTGATCAAGATTAAAAGTTCATTCGAACTGTACTTCTGTTCTTAGAAAGTCTATCAGAGCTCTAGGTATAAAAAAGGGTAAATTATCGTTTCATAATTGACTATTCCGTGTTATAATTTCTATTGATTCGCGAATTTTAGATTTCTGAAGGCTCGTTTGCCGAGAAATAATTCTTTACACCAAAACATTATAATTCATTACACAATATAGTAGATTATCAAGTTACTGATGCCTTTTAATTTAATAAAGATCGTATTTTTTTTAAAGTAGCATTGAATGCAGCAAATAGTAGTCAAGAAATCGTTAAGTGGTATATTTCATTAAAAAACTAATTCATATGTTTAATTATGCTCCCGCCCTTCCTATATAGAATTTTTTCTTCTGCGAGGAACAGAGCTGTTATTAGCTATATCTCAGGGAACTTTAAAAGGAACAATTTATTCTTTTTTTCTTTGAACCGCTGAAGTGATGAATACTCATAAAAACTGTTCTTTTATACGAAAAATGTAAAATTATTTTTAATCTAAGTAGTTGCTTTAACTAGTACTAAGTGGAATTTTAAGATATTCATGTATTCAAGAACTTCTACGATAAAGAAATGATATTTCAATTTTATTTTCTTATAAAAATTAACTATATTTTCTAAAAGATTTATTTTTGGGAACTACGGCAATTTAACGATTATAATTCTTAACTAGAGTTGCAAAAAGTCGGTTTATTCCCGGGTTTATTTCCAATAGACCAGGTTTATTCCCAGGTTTATTCCCAAAAAACCGAATTATTCCAAAAAATCCCGGGTTTTTTCCAGGTTTATTCCTAAAAACCCGGTTTATTCCCGGGTTTAAACCGGGTTTTTTCTAACCTTTGCAACGCTATTCTTAACAAATATCTGATGATATCACATATCTCTCTATGACACAAAATCCAAAATTATGTAGCCATGGCCTTCAAATCTAAATTACTGTTAAATCCAGCGGGTAGGTTACGGGCAGGGGGACAACCCCCTTCCCCTCTCCCGGAGAAATGAGATGTATTACCTGAACATTTTTTTTAATAAACGTGGTTTCAACAGTCAAACTGCAATTCCTCCTTCCCTCAGAACTGTATAGTGAATCTCTTCCAAAGGAAAATGTCTGAATTCAGCACTGGTCTGCATACACTGAATGCAAAACACTCAGAACGTTTCTCAAAAGTTACGTACAAAAAACTGTATATTGTGAAACATTTCAAATGTAAGAAATTTTGAAGTTTTCTGTTTATTTAATTCAATTTTTTCTCAAATGATGTATTAAGGATGTCTGGGTAACATTTTTTAATTATTTTACACATTGAATTAAAATTATGTTTTTTTGTGATAGTTAATTAGAGTATTTGTTAAGAAAATCATATGACAAAACATCTCACATTTTTTTCAATTTAAAATTTAAAATTTATTAATAGTGTTGAGTAATTCGAAAAAATATTTGTAGAATTTTATTTTTTTCATTTAAATAGCTAGAAATACGTACATTTTAAATTTCATATTGCATTTTAGAAAATATTTAAATTCATATTTTTAAAATGATGCACATCATAAGAAAACAAAAAAAACCCCTCATATTTTCAAAAAAAATTTTACTTTACAAGTTTGCTGAATCAAAGTTAAAGTAAGACAATGTAAAAAAGACATGTTCCAAGTTTGAAGAACTTATTTTTAAATGTTCTTTACTTATAACAATTTAAACAAGTGGAATGGTGAAAGAAACCCATCATGAAGAAAAACGCATGTTTACAAAAAGTCGTTTACATTGACAATTCAAGAAAAATATTGAAATTTTTTGTTCATTTAATTCAATTTTTTCTCTTTAGCACTTATTTTGTAATGGAATATTTTTGTGCTTCCCTGTAAACGAACTTTTGTTTCTATATATTCTATTACCCTTAGAAAACATTGTAGTCCAACTCAATAATGTATGTCAATCTCATTTTATGTGAAATTTCTCGACATTAAAGTACGTACTGCAAACTATTTTTCTGCCTAGACCGTAATGAAACGAAATTTTTTGTAATTCCCTGTAAACTAAGTATAAATGATACGTATTTCTTTTATAATAATGAGCATACTATTCTAAACGGAAAATTAAAATGACAATCATGACAATTCATGATAATTCATGACAATTCATAACAATTCATGATATTCATGACAATCCAAGAGTATTTACGAGAGTTTCAGACGGTTATACAGAGGATGTTGGTAAACAAACAGACAAAACTTATTGATATACAAAGTGTTTCAAAATTATGTGTCAGAAATGTAAACAGGTAGAGAGCACATAATTTAGCGGATTTCGTGCAGAAATGTAGTTGTAAAATAGCAACATTGAGGGAGTAATGGACGTTGTCGAGATCGGCGGATGAAAGAATTTTGCTGCATGAATCGTCGCTCAACGCACGGATTTCGAGCAACATGCATTGTTAAGCCAATGCGAAGCTTGCCGACATGCATTTTATGCATGGTACAGCGCAAATAAATAGCTCCATACAGCGCCAAATCCAACGACTTTAGAGCTTATCAAAGGAAATACGTAATGATGCTCCTTCCTCTGTAGGAATTGTGCTATATATTCTAGTGCTCGTACTCCACCTCGATGTATAAATTGATCCACTCACCCGCATCATCTGATGAAGACGTTGAAATGTTCGGCAATCTGGCAGATTTGTGTCTGTAAACCTTTCCTTGTACAGTCATGGAAAAAAAAATAAACACCCCAACAAATTTTAGTAGAAAAAATTTACTGGTACCAAACGATTGGAACTCCGTATCTAGACTACTAGATACGGAACTACAAGTCTATATATAGACTACTCGTAATATGTAGACTACTAGTTCCGTAGTCTACATATTACGTAGACTATGGAAATATGTAGTCTACGTTTAAATGATGTGTATAAAATTTGCTTAGAGGGTCATCTATATATTATAACGAACTCAAACTTCGTTTTTTCCAAGAGCAATATCCCCTTATGATACTTCAAATCTTCGATTCAATCAATGCCTAGACCCAAAATTTCAAGTCATTTAAATGATAAGATTTGAATTTTAAGTATTCAAAGATTTAGTGTAACTAATGTTAAGTTATATTTTCATATTTTTATTAATATCTACTGAAATTTTATTCCTAATGTATTAATTTTTTATGCAGCAATTATACTAAAATACCCAAACATAAATTAATGAAATTTGAAACTTTTGTAATTTTATTTTATGAATCATAAAATTAATATTTGAAAACATTATGAATTGCAACCCACAATTTTTTTATGGATTTAGATTTATTAAGTCCTGCTTTATGGAAATTAAAAATTTCAAAATTTTCTTCCAAGTAGTTTTTAAATTATGTTTAAAAAAGCGGCAAAATGATGATTCAAGGGACTATCTATAAAGTGACTAAGATATTTTTAAACTTCTTTTGCTTTCCTATTTTCAATAACTGCTTGAGTGCCTTGATCAAGAAGGAGGCTCCCTTGGTCAGCGTTTGACTACGGAACTTCAATTTCTATACAGTCCCTAAAATATACTCGTTTTAAAATAATTAATTTCTCGCAAGCTTATTGGACGAATAGCGTGAAAATTTGTTTTTAGGTTAATTGAATTGTGTAGAATTCATTTGTGCTCTTAGAATTAAGTACTACTATTGAAGAAATAAACAAAGTTAGGCTTCGTTTTAGAATTTAGATGGACCCCTAATTTAATTTTATGTACATCGTTCAAAAGTATAATTTATTTCCAATCGTTTGGTATCAGTAACTTTCTTCAGCAATAATTTTTAGCAGAGTTAGTAGAGGATAAATATTTTTTTTCTACGAATGAACATTCTTTCAGCAGCTGTTTCATTTCGCTTTGCAGCCCCACACATGAAATGTATGTTAAGCTCCACATTAGTGTTGCTTCACATGTTGCTCGAAATCTGAGCGAAGAATGACGATACAAGCCATGGAAATGTTTTTATCCACCAACCTCAACAGCACCCTCTATAACCTCAATGCGGAATTTTTCATACCCACATTCGTATACGAAAACTGCTTTCTTGGGTCCACTATATTTCCCCTTACATTTTTGACACATATTTTTGAAACACCCTTTATACTTTTCAATTCTGTTGAAAAGTTTTAAGGACAGGTTTTTCATGCTACATAAAACCGCGATGTACACACAAATTGTAATATTATGGATAAATAATGAAATATTTTGCTCTTATTTAGTTCTTTTTTTTTTTTTTTTGTACGAATAAATTTCAAAATAGACGATATCACAAAACTGCTGAGTATTTTAACTGTATTATCTGCTTCAGTCAGCGCATACAACTAAGATAAACGTCAATAATAAATTCACTGTTTCAAGAGAAAACATAATTTACTCTCATACTCTCCTATAATTTACAAAATTCTCAGAAGTAAATCTTCTGAGAATTTTCTGAAAAATCATTGCTGTATTCTTGAACAATGCAAAACATATGTTGAATGTCTGTGCTGCAGTTTTAAGAAGGAAATTTTTCTAGTGAAAAGGCATAGTCTCTTAATGATTTCCTTTTGTTTACGACTATTTTTTTATTCATTATCCTTGTTCCCACAAAAAATGAAAGTCGATCCGTTTCTTTCATATTTTATGAAGACAAACAAATTTTGGAAATGGAAGGCTTAAGTATTTCTTCAAGGTTTTTGTATGAAATTAATTCATTTTGAAAATTTTTTTAAAATAAATTACATAATGTACTAACAGTAAGAATTGGTTATTGTGCCAGATCATATTTGCACAAACAGGGTTTGTACTCCTCCGAATTTTCCGATTATGAATGTCTGCAGCTCCACATTGGGGTTGCACCACATGTTGTTAAAAATCTTAGCAAAGAATGGCGATTCAAGCCATCGAAATGCTTTTATCTACCGAATTCAACAGCACTCACTATTACCTCAGTACTTGATTTTCGTACCTACATTCGCATACGATATTTGCTTACTTGGATCCCTTCTATCTGCTTTACATATTTTATGATAATTTTGATACACCCTTTGTACTTTAAATTTTTGTTGCAAAAAATATCTAGACATATCATGCGAGCTACAAAAATGTGCGGTATAAAAACAAATTGCAATTTTTTTTAACTGAAAGAATTTGAGGTTATTTAGATTTTTTTTTTCGTGCGAATCATTTTTTTAAATCAGACGATATCATAACACTCTTCAGTATTATAATGTGTATTATCAGCTTTAGTAAGCGCATATAACTGAGATGAACGTTAACAATAAACTTCACTGTTTTCACGAAAAACTATCCTTTACCCTTATACTGTATCATAACTCACATAATTCTCAAAAGTAAATCTCTGAAAATTTTGTGAAAAATCATTGCTGTAATCTTGAATAACACTAAACATATATTCAATGTCTGAGCTGCAGTGTTTAAGAAAGAAATTTTTCTAGAGAAAAAGCATGGTTTCTTAATGACTTCCTTTAGTTTGCGACTACGTTTTATCATAGAAGGCGGCAGCCTTCAAGTGACGCAGCTTTAAACCTACCATCGTCAAAACCTACCATCGTCATAAGGGTAGATGCGGAACTTCATATTGTTACAGCGTATATTGGGTTCTTTTGATCTTATGGTTAGACAACTTCAAACTCTTGCTCTTAGAAAAGTAGAAAATAATTTATTTACAGACTTCAGAACAACAGATTCTTCGAAACTCACAAATATTACTGGATATTCAAAAATAACTGCTCAAATCTATCGTACAATTACAGCTTTAGACCCCAAAGACTCTTTATGCAACGTCTCAACACTTAATAACATTCAAAACAACATAGATGAAACTCAAGCAAACTTGCTTACGCCTTGTTCACTCAATGACTGACTGGTAAATAATAACAACAGCAGCTCGTATCGGCTCTCCTATATATAGGCTCGTAGCATGCGCCGAAGTTTCTAGAACCTACTCGAAAAATCCACGGAACAACAAAGAATGTATCAGTATATCTAAAGGGGGGTTACCATTAAGAGGGAAGGGTTACCATCGCCAACAATCGCCAAGTTTGTCGCCAACTTGGCGATATATCGCCAAATTTGGCGACCAAAATTAGTCGCCAAAAGTGATGCCAACTTGCCGATATCTCTAATATTTCACAAAGCTACCATAGACATACACTGAAAATAATGGACAAGTTTGCTTGATAACAGAGGCAATGTAACATAATATTAGTAAAGGAATGGAGCTTAATAAGATTACTTACATTATTTTACAGTACAAACACTAACTATTTACAAAATTCGTAACACTACCCCCTCCTCAAAGACTGCACGTCCCGGGCAGTGCAATCCTTGAGTTAGAGGAAAACACTTAAAATAAATAAACAAATAAAATAATAAATAATAACAATAATAAGAAGTACATAAATAAGAACTAATTACTATTTACATATTTACAAAAAGTGACTTTCATGACGATGGTCTGAAATTCAAGTTCCGAATTTCTAATCTTTTTCGCCAAAATAAGGGGCTAGCCGGTTATAATGTATGACCTTGGGCTTGGTGTGTGGCGATTTTCGTATGCGTACGACGACGTCATTCAGCCTGTTGACGACTGTGTAAGGACCGTCCCAGTTTCTTTGTAGTTTTGGCGACAGTCCCTTACGACGTATCGGATTCCACATCCGAACTTTGTCACCTTCGTTGAACTCATGTCCAGTTGCCTTTGTGTCGTACCGTGTCTTCATCTTTTCTGATGCCAGTCCAATTCGGTTCCTCGCTAGACAATGAATCTCCTCAATCCGTGCCTGGAGTCCATCCACGTATTCTTCAGGCGACAAAGGAGCGTCAGGAGGACGGCCAAACAAAAGATCCGCAGGCAGACGAAGATCACGACCAAAGAGCATTTGAGAAGGGGAGTAACCAGTGGCCTCATGAGTGGCACTCCTGTAGGCAAGCAGGAAAAGAGGCAATTTCTTGTCCCAGTGGTCTCTAGACACCAGGAGAGAGAGGCTATTTAGGATAGTACGATTGAACCGCTCCACCATGCCGTCCGATTGAGGGTGTAGAGGTGTTGTTCGAGTTTTGTCCATGCCGAGTAGTTCACACATTTCCTTGAACACAGCCGAATCAAAATTTCTTCCTTGATCGAATGGATTTGAAGAGGAACTCCGTATCTGGAAACCCAGTGTTGAACCAGCATGTCTGCTACGGTGACCGCCTCTTGATTAGGAATGGCGTAGGCTTCAGGCCACTTAGTGAAGTAGTCCATGACAACGAGGATGTGCTTGTTGCCATCAGATGTTCTAGGAAGAGGACCCAGGATGTCTAGAGCAATTCGTTCGAAAGGAGCTCCTACATTATAACGTTGTAATCGTCCACGGGTGCGCCTCTTTGGACCTTTACGTGCTGCACAGGTGTCACAAGTTCGACACCACTTCTCCACGTCACTGCGAACATTATTCCAGTAGAAACGCTCTCGAACCTTTTGCAGGGTCTTCATTACACCAAAATGACCTCCTGTGGGACTACCATGCAGTTCTTGAAGGACCATAGAAATTCTCGACTTAGGGAGTAGTAGTTGCCATCTACATGTCTTTCCACCGTCAGACTCCCATTTTCGGTACAAGATGCCGTTCTTCAAATGTAAGGAATCCCAGAGAGCCCAATAACGTTTAGTCGTAGGGTGGTAATGGGCCATGTCTTGCCAGCTGGGCTTCCTGTTGGACTCCTCTTCCAGCTCTAGAATTGGCTTAATTTCAGGATCAGCAAGTTGATCTTTACGCAGGCTCTCGTCACTCCACGGATCTTGCGATGATGTAGACCCAGTTGTAACTTGTCTTACTATAGGACCTTTGACATTAAATTTCTTCTCAACCCGGTCGCAGTATCTACAATTCTCTGAGCAGGGTCTTCTTGAGAGAGCATCTGCATTTCCATGTGATGAACCTTTTCGATGGCGTATCTCCATATCGTACTCTTGAAGCTTTTGTATCCACCTGGCTATCTGGCCTTCAGGGTTCTTAAAATTCAATAGCCAAGTTAGAGAAGCATGATCAGTTCGGATCAGGAATTTTCGACCGTAAAGATAGTGATGAAAATGGTCTATGGCTTTCACTACAGCAAGAAGCTCTTTTCTTGTTACGCAGTAGTTTCGCTCTGCCTTTGATAAACACTTGCTGAAATAGGCGATAACACGCTCCTGGCCGTCGATTTCCTGGGACAGTACAGCGCCAACGCTTTCGTTACTTGTATCCGTATCAAGTATAAACTGTTTATCGATTTGAGGATACGACAGAATTGGAGTGGATGTCAAGGCCCCCTTAAGCTTTTCGAAAGCAGCGTCACATTCCTGTGTCCACATAAATTTTTGATTGGCTTCTGTTAATTTATGAAGTGGTCTTGCAATCATCGAGAAGCCTTTGACGAATTTTCTGTAATAGGTGCATAATCCTAGAAAACTTCGAAGCTGGTGAACATCTGCTGGACGACTCCAATTTTTCACTGCCGATATCTTCTCCGGATCAGTCCTAACTCCTTCCGCCGAAATGATGTGTCCAAGGTAGGCGACTTCATTGCGAAACAAACTGCACTTCGAAGGGCTTAACTTCAAATTAGCTTCCTTTAACTTTTGTAGCACCCGCCTGAGGTTGTTCAGATGTTCATCAAAAGATTTTCCTATGATTATGATATCATCTAAATAAACAAGACATGCTTCATATGACAGCCCCCGGAGAACCGTTTCCATAAGCCGTTCGAAAGTTGCAGGTGCGTTACATAGACCAAAAGGCATTACCTTGAACTACCATAATCCTTGTCCCGTTGTAAAGGCAGTCTTCTCGCGGTCGCCCGGATGGATCTCTACCTGCCAGTAACCACTCTTCAGATCCAGAGTCGAGAACCAAGTGTTTCCCGCAAGTGTGTCGAGAGTGTCGTCAATCCTTGGCAGAGGGTAACTATCCTTTTTGGTGACGTCATTCAGTCGGCGGTAGTCTACACAAAATCTTGTAGAACCATCCTTCTTTCTTACTAATACAATGGGAGACGCCCATGGACTTGTTGATCGTTCGATGACGTCATTTTCTTCCATATCTTTAATTAAATTCTGCACCTCTTCTTGCTTGGCAAAAGGTAATCGTCTAGGGTGCTGTTTAATAGGAGAGTGATCTCCCGTGTCAATTCGGTGTTGTGCCATTTTAGTTCGTCCAAAGTCTTCAGATGTTTGGGAAAATAAACTTTGGAATTCTCTAATTAAATTTTCCGCAGCTTCCATCTGTCTTGGATCTAAGTCTGTATTTTGTAACAAATCCTTGACTAAATTATCTGAAGATTTCTCAGAGTGACTGGAATTTTGACTTATGCACGTCACAGGAGCACACGACGCTATCACCTCTCCTTTCTTGATAGTCTTTGTCTTATCACTGATGTTAGCAATTCTGACTGGAATGGTCTTCTTCGAGAGGTCCACCACCGATGAAGCCACCAATACTCCTGCTTGTTTACTATTGTCCTCGGGATAAACTATATGGCCAAATCGATAATTAGTTTTATTTTTAATTACAGCAGGAACCAAACATTCTGTTCTTGCATCTAGATTAATGTCTTCTTTGGCTATTACTATTTGTTTACATTCAGTTTCGTTATTTAATCCAAAAAGACTTATTTCTTCAAATTTTGAGATCATTTTGTTATTTTTGAAATCAAGTCTGAAGTCAAACTTCTTCAGAAAATCTAGTCCGATTAAGCAAGGATCTGTTATGTCAGCCACATATGCCGTATGGTAATATTTCGTTACTCCAAAGTTGATAATTAAATTGGCCTTTCCATATATGCCTATCTTGTCGCCCGTCACAGTTTGCAGGGTAATGCATGGTGGAGTCCAGATGAAATTAGATTTCAATTTTCGAGCCAAATCTTCTCTTATTATTGTCACATTGGCTCCTGTATCGACAATCATACGGCACTGAATTCCGTTAATAAAGCCTATCACATATAATTCATTATCACCGCCACTCATTTTTGATATCTGGAGGATCTTCAGGTGGGGCTTTTCATTCTCTGGCAACCTCCGCCCCGCGAGATGGCCAAAATTTAGTTTCCCTGCTGACTGTTTGAATTTATCTCACGTTCGTGGATTTTGGGGCAATTTATTCGGAGATGTCCTGTATCACCGCATCCCCAGCACGTGAGATTCTGTCTTCTTGCGCTTGTTCTTCCATATTTTAAAGCTTCAATCTCTTGATTTAATTTCCTAATTTCTTTCAAGACGTCGCTCTCAGTGTCTGAGCTTTTATTCATCGTTGCCCCTCGGACTGAATGACGATCTCTTCGCTGGCTTGTGTAGCTGCTTCCAACTTTAAGGCATATAGTAATGCAGCCTTTAAATCCTGTACATCTGCCATTCGTACCGCTCTCTGCACTTCTGGATCTTTTATTCCGTCAACAAAGTACTGCAATGAGAGCATTTCCCGTACATTTGTTGGGCAGTCGATGAAAGCTAAATTTGCCAGACGTTCTATTTCTGCGGCAAATTCTTGAAGGATTTCACTCGATTTTTGATGGCGGCTCTTCATTTGTATTCTCGTATAATCCTTGAAGAATTTTTCTCCGAATCTCATTTCAAGTGCACAACTTAGAGTGTCAAAATTGAGTTGCGTCATATCGGGCAATGTTTGCAGCACGTCGGCGGCTTCTCCTCTCAAAGACGCTGCCAGTTGACAAGCTTTCACCTCGTCACTCCATTTGTTCACTTCGGCTACAATTGTGAATTGGGTCTTGTAAACTTGCCAGGAACTCTTTCCGTCGTATGTCGACAGCTTAATGTGCACGGGAGAAGCAGGTGGATTCCTAAATTCTTCATAATTACCACTGCAGGATGAAAGCTTCTTCTCCATATCTTGTATTCTTTCCTCTATTTTACTCTCCAGCTTCTTTTCAACATTGCTAACTTCATTCTGAATTTTCTCTTCTACTTCCGCCATTTTCCTTTCCATTTTCTCTTCAACATTACTAACTTCATTCTGAATTTTCTCTTCTACCGAATCTATTCTTCTCTCTTCCGACGAGAACTTTTCTTCCAAAGTTTTCTTCATTTCTTCCTGGCTTTTATTAACTTCCTCCTTTAATTCTTCCATTCTCTCTTGGCTTCTTCTCTTGGCTTCTTTTCTGGTCCACGAATGTGGGCGTGGGTTCGAATCCCACTTCTGACACCAAATGTTACAGCGTATATTGGGTTCTTTTGATCTTATGGTTAGACAACTTCAAACTCTTGCTCTTAGAAAAGTAGAAAATAATTTATTTACAGACTTCAGAACAACAGATTCTTCGAAACTCACAAATATTACTGGATATTCAAAAATAACTGCTCAAATCTATCGTACAATTACAGCTTTAGACCCCAAAGACTCTTTATGCAACGTCTCAACACTTAATAACATTCAAAACAACATAGATGAAACTCAAGCAAACTTGCTTACGCCTTGTTCACTCAATGACTCACTGGTAAATAATAACAACAGCAGCTCGTATCGGCTCTCCTATATATAGGCTCGTAGCATGCGCCGAAGTTTCTAGAACCTACTCGAAAAATCCACGGAGCAACAAACAATGTATCAGTATATCTAAAAGGGGGTTACCATTAAGAGGGAAGGGTTACCATCGCCAATAATCGCCAAGTTTGTCGCCAACTTGGCGATATATCGCCAAATTTGGCGACCAAAATTAGTCGCCAAAAGTGATGCCAACTTGGCGATATCTCTAATATTTCACAAAGCTGCCATACACATACACTGAAAATAATGGACAAGTTTGCTTGATAACAGAAGCAATGTAACATAATATTAGTAAAGGAATGGAGCTTAATAAGATTACTTACATTATTTTACAGTACAAACACTAACTATTTACAAAATTCGTAACAATATATACAGCTAACTCAACATCAAAGAAAATCGGAAAAGCCGCCTTCTAATAACTCAGCAAATATTGGTCAGAATGGTCCAATTTTTTTAATATAGTCTTATATTCCCAGTCTAATCCTATCCTATAATTTTTACATTTCTACGTGCCGTATATTTTTAGATCTCGATAACCATTTTAAAACTGAAATTGATGGTGTTTGTTCCTGATAATGAGATCTAGAAAACGGGCTGGGAGATTTTATTAAAACTTATATATAATATGAATCTCTTTAAGATAGAGGTAATAAGACTTGCCTTGTTTCTAGGAAAACTCTTGTTTGTTATATATTGTTCTTGGAAAATCGGACTATATTAGCTCGCGGATTACATGTTATTCTATGGGTTAGCAGACGAAGACACTGCAAAAAGACAAAAGTAGTTATGGTGACAGTTAAAACACCTTCATCGAAGCAATAAATGTTTTTTAAACTACAAAAACATCTTATCATGTGCTTTAAAACATTCAATAAATATATACTAAATCAAATTTCTATTTATTTTGCCTTTATTTTTCGTAAGAAGAAAATATTACGTTTCTTACATCGCATATTTCTGCATTTTGTGGAAAAAATATTTTGAATCCTTTTTTAAAATAGGAAAATATTTTTAAATTATACAAATTCAATATAATTTCGACTTACATATTTTTCTTTAAAGTTTTCAAACAAAAATTATTTTAAATTATTTGCTCTTAGAAAGTTATGTATTCATACGCGTGGTGGCGCTACTTGTTTGGTTTTGTTTTGAATCCGAACCCGAACGCGGTAAGTTACACGGAGCATTTTTCATTCAGGTAGTAATTTTCTTACATAATGTCCATTAAATTGATATAGAAAATGCACGAATTAAAAAATATAAACCAGACAAGATAGAATCATTAAGTAATTTTCAGGTTTTATTAATCCACATATTGTTTCTTGTTACGCCAATTGAATCTCGCAATGTCAATATACAACGAATAAGCTCTGCAATAAAGTTAACCGGAGAATCTTGCAATGGATTATTAATTAATACAGAATGTGTAACTTTGCAATAAAGTTATTTGCTTGTATTTTTGAAGACTTATGGATTACAGTGTGGAGGCAGGATATATTCAAAATTTTACGAGAATGCCAGTTAAAAATCTGGATAGCATTTTGTTTTGTTTTGTTTTGTTGTCAGTAATTTTGGGTGAAATGCAGTTTACTCTCCTTCGCCAAGGAACTTTTTATGTGTATTGTTTGATAAACAAAAAATATATAGATGTAAAATTGTTTATTTTTTTAATTTTTTCGCTGCTTGAGCAAAGAATAGGTTCGCATTAATCATAATTAATAAACGGAAACTTACTGCCTTGCTTAAAGTATTGTTTTTAAATACAGGGTACAAAATACATGAATTTTCTTAAATCCCAGTTTATTTTATTAAAATTTGTCATTTCATGAAAATAAAATTATTGCATATCTTTTATCTTTAAGTGTTAAAACACTTTTCAATGTTTGCATTTTAACATGTTTTGCAGATAATACATTTTGTGAATTTCACAGAGTTGACTGTATTATACTCTATTATAAGCATTCATTATGATTTCTAGTACATTATTACATTTAAATTACTCTTTTTAAAAATGTAAACAAAAGATGAGCACATTATATTTGTGCAATGTCTGGTCCCAAGTTACACACACTTGAGGGACTTTACAGATTCTATATATTGCTTGTTTTAAACTTAAGTGAAATGTTGGCTAAAACATTTTCAGTTTCATAAATTATTTCAATTTGAAATATTTTAGTAATCGCTACTACTGTTATTCCGTCGACCAATTTCGCCAAATTATACATAATCACATATTTTTTTTTATTTTAAATAATGAAAAAACAAATAATTAGTAAAATATTAATAAAAAGTCGAAATAAAAATCAATGACATTTTAAATATACAAATTGTATTTAATGTCATTGAATGTGACATTCACAATCATCCATTATTGGAATTTAATCTTATAGTTTGGCGATAATTTTTTGGTCGACGGGATAACCTAGTAGTACCTAGTAATCTATAAAGCTAACAAGTAACATTTATACAACATTTCATTAACTCGATTCCTCTTAAGTAAATTTGAATAAGCGACGGCAAAAATCTATTGCAAGATTCTCTGGTTAACTTTATTGCAGACTTTATTCATTGTATATTAAGACATTGCAAGATTGAATTGGCATAACAAGAAACATCCATGTGGATTATTAAAACCATGAAAATTACATAATGATTCTATCATGTCTGTTCGATGTTTTTCAATTTGTGCATTTTCTTTATCAATTCTATTCTAAATAAATAAATTCTACCTGAATGAAAAATGCTAATAACGCATTCTGATTCAAATCAAAACTAGACAAGTGGCACCTTCTTAATATGGAATATAATATAGAATGTATGAAAACTTATGAATTAGAGGGGGGAGGCAGAATATATTCAAAATTTTATGAGAATGCCAGGTAAAAATCCTGTATTGTACTTTTTTTGGTTTGTTGTCAAAAACTTAGTTCTCATGTCTATGAATAAATTACTCCTTGCACCAACATAAGATTTTGTTGTCAGTGGCACAGCCAAGGGGGTGGTTTTGTGAACTACATCCATGAATCGCTAAAAAAAAAAAAAAAAAAAAAAAAAAAAAGCAAATAGCATAAAAAATGGGAATTACGTCCACAAATTATTTAAAATGTGAATTACGTCCATGAATCATGTAAAAAAGCGAGAATTATATTCATAAATTGTATGAAAAATGCAAATTACGTCTATGAATCGTGTAGTAAAACATAAATTTTGTTCATAAATCGCTCAAAAAACACGAATTTTGGCGGCAAAAAGCTGAAACGGAAATTACCTCTATAAAACGCATGAAAATAGCGACTTGCATTCATGAATTGCATAAAAAATGTGAATTACGTTCATGAATCACTCAAAAAATGCAAATTACGTCTATGAATTGCATAAAAACGTGAATTACGTTCATACATCACTCAAAAAATGTGAATCACTTCCATGAATTGTGCAAAAAAAACACGAATAACGTTCAGAAATTGCAAAAAATGTGAATTACGTCCAAGAATTGGTAAAAAAAGCGAATTACATTCATAAATCCTATAAAAACACAAATAATGTCAATAAATCGATCAAAAAACTCAAATTTCGTCAATAAAAAGCTCAAAAGATGCAAATTATGTCTATGAATCGCATAAGTAATGCAAATTACGTCCATAAATCATGTAAAATGTAAATTACATTCATTAATCGCCTGAAAATCGCGAATTATGTCCATGAATCGCTCAAAAAAAGCGAATTGCATAAAAAACATGAATTGGGTCCACAAATCGCACAAAACATGAATTACGTCCATGAATTGTTTAAAAAAGTGAGAATTACGTTCAGAAATTATATGAAAAACACAAATTATGTCTATGAATCATGTAGTAAAACGGGAATTATGTTCATAAATTGCTTAAATAACACGAATTTTGGCAGCAGAAAGCTGAAACGCAAATTACGTTCATAAATCACTCAAAAAATGCAAATCACTTCCATGAATCGTGCAAAAAAATACTAATAACATTCATAAATTACAAAAAATGCGAATTAGGTCCAGCAATTGGTAAAAAAAGCGAATTACATTCATAAATCCTATAAAAACACAATTAACATCAATAAATTGATCAAAAAATGCAAATTTCGTCATCAGAAAGCTCAAAAAATGAAAATTATGTCTACAAATCGCATAAATATAGCAAATTACATCCATAAATCATGTAAAATGTAAATTACATTCATTAATCGCATAAAAATCGCGAATTATGTCCATGAATCGCATAAAAAACGCGAATTGGGTCCACAAATCGCTCAAAACGTGAATTACGTCCATGAATTGTTTAAAAAAATGAGAATTACGTTCAGAAATTGTATGAAAAACACAAATTATGTCTATGAATTGTGTAGTAAAATGGGAATTATGTTCATAAATCACTCAAAAAACACGAATTTTGGCAGCAGAAAGCTGAAACGCAAATTACGTCTATAAATCGCATAAAAATAGCAAATAGTGTTTTGCATTCATGAATTGCATAAAAACGCGAATTACATTCATGAATCGCTCAAAAAACACAAATTACGTTCATGAAACACATAAAAACGTAAATTACATTCATAAATCACTCAAAAAATGCGAATCACTACCATGAATCGTGCTAAGAAACACTAAGAACGTTCATAAATTACAAAAAATGAGAATTACGTCCAAGAATTGGTAAAAAAAGCAAATTACATTCATAAATCCTATAAAAACACAAATAACGTCAATAAATCGATCAAAAAATGCAAATTTCGTCGATAGAAAGCTCAAAAGATGCAAATTATGTCTATGAATTGCATAAGTTTAGCAAATTATGTCCATAAATCATGTAAAATGTAAATTACATTCATTAATCACATAAAAATCACGAATTATGTCCATGAATCGCGCAAAAAAGCGAATTGCATAAAAAACATGAATTGGGTCCACAAATCGCTCAAAACATGAATTACGTCCATGAATTGTTTAAAAAAGTGAGAATTACGTTCAGAAATTGTATGAAAAACACAAATTATGCCTATGAAACGTGTTGTAAAACGGGAATTATGTTCCTAAATCGCTCAAAAAATACGAATTTTGGCAGCAGAAAGCTAAAATGCAAATTACGTCTATAAATCGCATAAAAATAGGGAATAGCGTTTTGCATTCATGATTTGCATAAAAAACGCGAATTACATTCATGAATCACTCAAAAAATGCAAATTACGTCCATGAATTGCATAAAAATGTGAATTATGTTCATAAATCACTAAAAAAATTCGAATCATTTCCATGAATCATGTAAAAAAACATGAATAACATTCATAAATTGCAAAAAATGCGAATTACGTCCAAGAGTTGTGTAAAAAAAGCGAATTACATCCATAAATCCCTTAAAAACACAAATAACGTCAATAAATTGATCAAAAAACACAAATTTCGTTGACAGAAAGCTGAAAAAAACGTAAATTATGTCTATGAATTGCATAAAAATAGCAAATTACGTCCATAAATCATGTAAAATGTAAATTACATTCATTAATCGCATAAAAATTGCGAATTATGTCCATAAATTGCTCAAAAATGCAAAATACATTCATAAATCGCATAAAAAACACGAATGATGACCATGAATTGCACAAAAAATGCGAATTACACCCAACATTAAATTAATTTGCAGAAAGTTTTTGGTTTTATACAAGTCTGCCAACAAGAACCTACAAGTTATCCTGAAACCCATTCTAAACCAACAAAAATTTAATGAAAAGATAAATTTGTCCAAGAAAGACAAAATAATTTCCATTGACATACATTGACCAGAATCAAATAAATCCTATTGGAATCCATCCTATACACTCCAAAACCAGAAAGAAAAAAATCCCTCCAAGAGTAACTCAATCTATCTGCAGCAAAATAAAATACATTGAAATGCAACTGAACAAGAACCTGAAAATTACATTTGAAATCAAACCGAAACCAGATTCAACCCCCCCCCCAAGAAAAAAAACTATCCAACCATATCTCGATTCGGGAAAGAAAACTTAATTTCCATAGATACGTGTGGTCAGAAATCTGGAAATTCCAATTAGTCTATGGGTTAGCAAACCTTAATTCAATCTGAAAAAAAAAAAAAAAAAAAAAAAAAAAAAAAAAAAAAAAAATTCTGACAAGCAGAGTTGTATAATATAGACGCACGCCATGTGCAGAAAATTTTATGAAGAAACAATTTTTATTTATTTATTTCGACAAAGAATTGCGTAAAAAAAAAAGTGTATCTCAACAAAGAATCGTGTAAAAAAACCCAACATTTCGACAAAATACCACGTGAAAAACGTTAATTTCATCCAAAGACCGCAATAAAAACATTATTTCAATCTATGAATCGCATAAAAAATACGAATTCCATGCATGAATCGCATAAAAAATGTGAACTACATCCATGAATCGCTAAAAAAAAGCAAATTGCATAAAAAATGGGAATGACGTCCACAAATTGCTTAAAATGTGAATTACGTCCATGAATCATGTAAAAAAGCGAGAATTATATTCATAAATTGTATGAAAAACGCAAATTACGTCTATGAATCGTGTAGTAAAACATGAATTATGTTTATAAATCGCTCAAAAAACACGAATTTTGGTGGCAGAAATCTGAAACTGAAATTACCTCTATAAAACGCATAAAAATACCGAATTGCGTTCATGAATTGCATAAAAAATGTGAATTACGTTCATGAATCGCTCAGAAAACGAAAATTACATCCTTGAATTGCATAAAAACGTGAATTATGTTCATAAATCACTCAAAAAATGCGAATCACTTCCATGAATTTTGCAAAAAAAAAAACACGAATCACGTTCATAAATTGCAAAAAATGTGAATTACGTCCAAGAATCGGTAAAAAAAAGCGAATTACATTCATAAATCCTATAAAAACACAAATAACGTCAATAAATCGATCAAAAAACACAAATTTCTTTGATAGAAAGCTCAAAAGATGCAAATTATGTCTATGAATAGCATAAGTATAGCAAATTACGTCCATAAATCATGTAAAATGTATATTACATTCATTAATCGCATAAAAATCTCGAATTATGTCCATGAATCGCTCAAAAAAAGTGAATTGCATAAAAAATGTAAATTGGGTCCACAAATTGCTCAAAACGTGAATTACGTCCATGAATTGTTTAAAAAAGTGAGAATTACGTTCAGAAATTGTATGAAAAACACAAATTATGTCTATGAATCGTGTAGTAAATCGGGAATTATGTTCATAAATCACTCAAAAAACACTAATTTTGGCAGCAGAAAGCTGAAACGCAAATTACGTCTATAAATCGCATAAAAATAGCAAATAGTGTTTTGCATTCATGAATTGCATAAAAACGCGAATTACATTCATGAATCGCTCAAAAAACACAAATTACGTTCATGAAACACATAAAAACGTAAATTACATTCATAAATCACTCAAAAAATGCGAATCACTACCATGAATCGTGCTAAGAAACACTAAGAACGTTCATAAATTACAAAAAATGAGAATTACGTCCAAGAATTGGTAAAAAAAGCAAATTACATTCATAAATCCTATAAAAACACAAATAACGTCAATAAATCGATCAAAAAATGCAAATTTCGTCGATAGAAAGCTCAAAAGATGCAAATTATGTCTATGAATTGCATAAGTTTAGCAAATTATGTCCATAAATCATGTAAAATGTAAATTACATTCATTAATCACATAAAAATCACGAATTATGTCCATGAATCGCGCAAAAAAGCGAATTGCATAAAAAACATGAATTGGGTCCACAAATCGCTCAAAACATGAATTACGTCCATGAATTGTTTAAAAAAGTGAGAATTACGTTCAGAAATTATATGAAAAACACAAATTATGTCTATGAATCATGTAGTAAAACGGGAATTATGTTCATAAATTGCTTAAATAACACGAATTTTGGCAGCAGAAAGCTGAAACGCAAATTACGTTCATAAATCACTCAAAAAATGCAAATCACTTCCATGAATCGTGCAAAAAAATACTAATAACATTCATAAATTACAAAAAATGCGAATTAGGTCCAGCAATTGGTAAAAAAAGCGAATTACATTCATAAATCCTATAAAAACACAAATAACATCAATAAATTGATCAAAAAATGCAAATTTCGTCATCAGAAAGCTCAAAAAATGAAAATTATGTCTACAAATCGCATAAATATAGCAAATTACATCCATAAATCATGTAAAATGTAAATTACATTCATTAATCGCATAAAAATCGCGAATTATGTCCATGAATCGCATAAAAAACGCGAATTGGGTCCACAAATCGCTCAAAACGTGAATTACGTCCATGAATTGTTTAAAAAAATGAGAATTACGTTCAGAAATTGTATGAAAAACACAAATTATGTCTATGAATTGTGTAGTAAAATGGGAATTATGTTCATAAATCACTCAAAAAACACGAATTTTGGCAGCAGAAAGCTGAAACGCAAATTACGTCTATAAATCGCATAAAAATAGCAAATAGTGTTTTGCATTCATGAATTGCATAAAAACGCGAATTACATTCATGAATCGCTCAAAAAACACAAATTACGTTCATGAAACACATAAAAACGTAAATTACATTCATAAATCACTCAAAAAATGCGAATCACTACCATGAATCGTGCTAAGAAACACTAAGAACGTTCATAAATTACAAAAAATGAGAATTACGTCCAAGAATTGGTAAAAAAAGCAAATTACATTCATAAATCCTATAAAAACACAAATAACGTCAATAAATCGATCAAAAAATGCAAATTTCGTCGATAGAAAGCTCAAAAGATGCAAATTATGTCTATGAATTGCATAAGTTTAGCAAATTATGTCCATAAATCATGTAAAATGTAAATTACATTCATTAATCACATAAAAATCACGAATTATGTCCATGAATCGCGCAAAAAAGCGAATTGCATAAAAAACATGAATTGGGTCCACAAATCGCTCAAAACATGAATTACGTCCATGAATTGTTTAAAAAAGTGAGAATTACGTTCAGAAATTGTATGAAAAACACAAATTATGCCTATGAAACGTGTTGTAAAACGGGAATTATGTTCCTAAATCGCTCAAAAAATACGAATTTTGGCAGCAGAAAGCTAAAATGCAAATTACGTCTATAAATCGCATAAAAATAGGGAATAGCGTTTTGCATTCATGATTTGCATAAAAAACGCGAATTACATTCATGAATCACTCAAAAAATGCAAATTACGTCCATGAATTGCATAAAAATGTGAATTATGTTCATAAATCACTAAAAAAATTCGAATCATTTCCATGAATCATGTAAAAAAACATGAATAACATTCATAAATTGCAAAAAATGCGAATTACGTCCAAGAGTTGTGTAAAAAAAGCGAATTACATCCATAAATCCCTTAAAAACACAAATAACGTCAATAAATTGATCAAAAAACACAAATTTCGTTGACAGAAAGCTGAAAAAAACGTAAATTATGTCTATGAATTGCATAAAAATAGCAAATTACGTCCATAAATCATGTAAAATGTAAATTACATTCATTAATCGCATAAAAATTGCGAATTATGTCCATAAATTGCTCAAAAATGCAAAATACATTCATAAATCGCATAAAAAACACGAATGATGACCATGAATTGCACAAAAAATGCGAATTACACCCAACATTAAATTAATTTGCAGAAAGTTTTTGGTTTTATACAAGTCTGCCAACAAGAACCTACAAGTTATCCTGAAACCCATTCTAAACCAACAAAAATTTAATGGAAAGATAAATTTGTCCAAGAAAGACAAAATAATTTCCATTGACATACATTGACCAGAATCAAATAAATCCTATTGGAATCCATCCTATACACTCCAAAACCAGAAAGAAAAAAATCCCTCCAAGAGTAACTCAATCTATCTGCAGCAAAATAAAATACATTGAAATGCAACTGAACAAGAACCTGAAAATTACATTTGAAATCAAACCGAAACCAGATTCAACCCCCCCCCCCCCCCAAGAAAAAAAACTATCCAACCATATCTCGATTCGGGAAAGAAAACTTAATTTCCATAGATACGTGTGGTCAGAAATCTGGAAATTCCAATTAGTCTATGGGTTAGCAAACCTTAATTCAATCTGAAAAAAAAAAAAAAAAAAAAAAAAAAAAAAAAAAAAAAATTCTGACAAGCAGAGTTGTATAATATAGACGCACGCCATGTGCAGAAAATTTTATGAAGAAACAATTTTTATTTATTTATTTCGACAAAGAATTGCGTAAAAAAAAAAGTGTATCTCAACAAAGAATCGTGTAAAAAAACCCAACATTTCGACAAAATACCACGTGAAAAACGTTAATTTCATCCAAAGACCGCAATAAAAACATTATTTCAATCTATGAATCGCATAAAAAATACGAATTCCATGCATGAATCGCATAAAAAATGTGAACTACATCCATGAATCGCTAAAAAAAAGCAAATTGCATAAAAAATGGGAATGACGTCCACAAATTGCTTAAAATGTGAATTACGTCCATGAATCATGTAAAAAAGCGAGAATTATATTCATAAATTGTATGAAAAACGCAAATTACGTCTATGAATCGTGTAGTAAAACATGAATTATGTTTATAAATCGCTCAAAAAACACGAATTTTGGTGGCAGAAATCTGAAACTGAAATTACCTCTATAAAACGCATAAAAATACCGAATTGCGTTCATGAATTGCATAAAAAATGTGAATTACGTTCATGAATCGCTCAGAAAACGAAAATTACATCCTTGAATTGCATAAAAACGTGAATTATGTTCATAAATCACTCAAAAAATGCGAATCACTTCCATGAATTTTGCAAAAAAAAAAACACGAATCACGTTCATAAATTGCAAAAAATGTGAATTACGTCCAAGAATTGGTAAAAAAAAAGCGAATTACATTCATAAATCCTATAAAAACACAAATAACGTCAATAAATCGATCAAAAAACACAAATTTCTTTGATAGAAAGCTCAAAAGATGCAAATTATGTCTATGAATAGCATAAGTATAGCAAATTACGTCCATAAATCATGTAAAATGTATATTACATTCATTAATCGCATAAAAATCTCGAATTATGTCCATGAATCGCTCAAAAAAAGTGAATTGCATAAAAAATGTAAATTGGTCCACAAATTGCTCAAAACGTGAATTACGTCCATGAATTGTTTAAAAAAGTGAGAATTACGTTCAGAAATTGTATGAAAAACACAAATTATGTCTATGAATCGTGTAGTAAATCGGGAATTATGTTCATAAATCACTCAAAAAACACTAATTTTGGCAGCAGAAAGCTGAAACGCAAATTACGTTCATAAATCACTCGTAAAATGCGAATCAATTCCATGAATCATGCAAAAAAATACTAATAACATTCATAAATTACAAAAAATGCAAATTAAGTCCAACAATTGGTAAAAAAAGCGAATTACATTCATAAATCCTATAAAAACACAAATAACGTCAATAAATCGATCAAAAACACAAATTTCGTCGACAGAAAGCTCAAAAAATGCAAATTATGTCTACGAATTGCATAAATATAGCAAATTACATCCATGAATCATGTAAAATGTAAATTACATTCATTAATCGCATAAAAATTGCGAATTATGTCCATCAATCGCATAAAAAACGCGAATTGGGTCCACAAATCGTCAAAACGTGAATTACGTCCATGAATTGTTTAAAAAAGTGAGAATTACGTTCAGAAATTGTATGAGAAACACAAATTATGTCTATGAATCGTGTAGTAAAACGGGAATTATGTTCATAAATCACTCAAAAGACACGAATTTTGGCAGCAGAAAGCTGAAACGCAAATTACGTCTATAAATCGCATAAAAATAGCGAATAGTGTTTTGCATTCATGAATTGCATAAAAAACGCGAATTACATATCGCTCAAAAAACACAAATTACGTCCATGAAACGCATAAAAACATGAATTACATTCATAAATCACTCAAAAAATGCGAATCACTTCCATGAATCGTGCAAAAAACACTAATAACGTTCATAAATTACAAAAAATGCAAATTACGTCCAAGAGTTGTGTAAAAAAAGCGAATTACATTCATAAATCCTATAAAAACACAAATAACGTCAATAAATTGATCAAAAAACACAAATTTCGTCGACAGAAAGCTGAAAAAATGTAAATTATGTCTATGAATTGCATAAAAATAGCAAATTACGTCCATAAATCATGTAAAATGTAAATTACATTCATTAATCGCATAAAAATTGCAAATTATGTGCATAAATTGCTCAAAAATGCAAATTACATTCATAAATCTCATAAAAAACACGAATGATGACCATGAATTGTGAAAAAATGCGAATTACACCCAACATTAAATTAATTTGCAGAAAGTTTTTGGTTTTATACAAGTCTGCCAACAAGAACCTACAAGTTATCCTGAAACCCATTCTAAACCAACAAAAATTTAATGGAAAGATAAATTTGTCCAAGAAAGACAAAATAATTTCCATTGACATACATTGACCAGAATCGAAAAATTCCTATTGAAATCTATCCTATACAATCCAAAACCAGAAAGAAAAAAATCCCTCCAAGAGTAACTCAATCTATCTGCTGTAAAATAAAATACATTGAAATGCAACTGAACAAGAACCTGAAAATTACATTTGAGGTCAAACCGAAACCAGATTCAACCCCCCCCCCCCCAAAAAAAAAAAAACTATCCAACCATATCTCGATTCGGGAAAGAAAACTTAATTTCCATAGATATGCGTGATCAGAAATCTGGAAATTCCAATTAGTCTATCTTAAACCTAATCTGAACCTGAAAAAGGAAATTCCATATAACCGGAGCCCAGTATTCTATACAGGACAAAATATTTTCCATTAAAGCGCAACCTCACCAGAACTTGAAAATTCCATTTGTATTGAACCTGATTGAAACCTGAAAAAAATTTCCATCGAACCTTAACCTAATCCGAAAAAGAGAAAATTATTTCTGCCGATACACACTGACAAGAGTCTGAAAGTTAACATGAAACCTAATCCAAACCCGAAAAAGAAAAAACAATGGAAACACAAGTCTGTCCAAGAAAGACCAAATAATTTCTGTCCACATACACTGACAAAAATTTCAATTGAAATCTATCCTAAACCCAGTTCAAACACTACCCCCCCCCCCCAAAAAAAAAAAAAAAAAAAAAAAAAAAATTAATTGTAACCCAATTTATCTGCGACAAAATAATATACTTGAAATGCAACTCAACAAGGACCTGAAAATTCCATTTGAAGTCAATCCGAAACCCGATTCAATCCCCTCCCCCCCCCCAAAAAAAATATATATATTTAATCAAATCAAGATTTTAGAAAAAAAAGAACAATTTATGTCTATATGTATTGACCAGATCATGGAAATTCCAATAGAAGTCTTTCTCAAACCCGATCCTAATAACCTGAAACCCATCCAATCCCCCCCCCCAAAAAAAGTAAAATAAAACAATTAGGAAATAAAAATCTGTTCAAGAAAGACAAAATAATTTCCGTCCCCATCCACTGACCAGAATTGAAAACTAGTACTTGAAATGCAACTCGGCAAGAACCTGAAAATTCCAATTCAAATCAAACTGAATCGAGATTCACCCCCCCCCCCCCCACACACACACACACACAAAAAAAAAAAACAATTATCTAACCAAATCAAGATTTTTAGAAAAAAAAATTATGTAAATACGTACAGACTAGAGCATGGAAATTTTAATAAAATCTTAAACCCGGTACAATCTCCCCCCCCCCCTTACATAACTAACAAGAAGCCTTGATGACCCCACAAAACATAACTAACAAGAACGAAGAGTCATGCATACTGCATCGATTATGATTCATTTTCTGACTCATTCTGAATATTGTAAACTTATTGTCATTCATGTACAATAATTTTACCATTCTGTGCAAAAAAACAAAGCATAATTAACGAGAGTAAAAAATTTTCCATTAAACATGTTTATATACTTTCCATTTTATTCTGAATGCTTTAAACCTATCAGTTTCATCTTTGTACAGTAATCTTCCCATCCAAATCTCTCCCCCCCCCCCTGTTTATATATGTTTTGTGCAAACAGCAAAACATAAATAAACTAACAAGAATGAAAAGTTACACATACAGTATAGATTATGAAACACTTTCCAACACATTTTCATTATTGTAAGCCTATCATTTTAATCCATTTGCAGTAATTTTACCACTCTATATAAAGAACAAATCATAATTAACAAGAAAGAAAAACCTGTGTGCAACATAGATTATGAAACACTTTCCAGCATATTCTGAATATTGTAACGGATATAGTTTTAATCAATCTGCAATATTACCAACTTATACAAAGGTTGAAACATAATTAACAAGAATCATGCACGCAGCATAGATTATGAAATACTTTCCAGCACATTCTGAATATTGTATTCCTGATCATTTTAATCCATCTGCAGTATATGTATCATCATGTGTAAAGAAAAACATAGTTAACTAGAATGAGAAATGATACATACAGCATAGATTATGAAATCCTTTCTTAGAAATACAGTGCTGAATGTACATTACTTTCTTATCTTATACTAACGTACTTTACTACAAAGTTGTTTTTAACGAAATCAAGTAGCACAGCATATATTAATAATAAAATATGAAATATCTTTTTAAGTGGGTGGGGGAGGGGTAATTAAAGGTGATCAGAAATCATGAATATGAATTCTTTGCATTAGTCTTTAATTTTTTGTTTTTATCTTTTTATTATTACCTAAAAAAAGCACTGATATCAGTACAAAAAACCCTGAACGGGTTAAAAGCTTGTGACGCAGCACTTTATCTTATATATCTAAGAATTTTAAATTTGGGACTTAAAACTAATGATATCAAAATTTATGTGACGCTATGCTATTAATTAATATATACATATATTAAAATTTATTCATTAAGGTTTTATCAATTACATCTTTCATAAATTCAAAATATGAATCTTAAAAGATATGATATCAAAATTTAAGTGACGCCTTGACGAGGCTTTAAACAATGTTTTAAAATTCCATTTATTTATTTATTGTCTAAATACATTTTCATATCTAAACAATACTTTTTATTTTCCAATACACTGTTAAATACATCACTTTCACTGAATATATATAATGTACTGAAATATATTTATTTGAATAAATAGATTTATCTTTTGGGCTACGCTATCCAAAATCAAAAATAACGTTTGAATAAATATTTTTTGCGTCATTGTATCCAAAGTAAGTTAAATAGATGCAAATAGATACAATGACGCAAAAAATATGTATTCAAATGTTATTTTTGATTTTGGATAGCGTAGCCCAAAAGATAAATCTATTTATTCAAATAAATATATTTCAGTGCATTATATATATTCAGTGAAAGTGATGTATTTAACAGTGTATTGGAAAATGAAAAGTATTGTTTAGATATGAAAATGTATTTAGACAATAAATAAATAAATGGAATTTTAAAACATTGTTTAAAGCCTCGTCAAGGCGTCACTTAAATTTTGATATCATATCTTTTAAGATTCATATTTTGAATTTATGAAAAATGTAATTGATAAAACCTTAATGAATAAATTTTAATATATGTATATATTAATTATCAAATAAAACCTTAATGAATAAATTTTAATATGTGTATATATTAATTAATAGCATAGCGTCACATAAATTTTGATATCATTAGTTTTAAGTCCCAAATTTAAAATTCTTAGATATAAAAGATAAAGTGCTGCGTCACAACCTTTTAACCCGTTCAGGGTTTTTTGTACTGATTCATTATACTTGTTCCCAGAGCAAATGACAGTCGATCCGTTTCTTGTATATATCTTATGAAAACGAACAAATTTTGGAAACGAAAGGTTTGCGTATTTCTTCACGGTTATTGAATGAAATTAATTCATTTTGAAAAATAATTTTAAATAAATTATATAATGTAGTAACAGTAAGAATTTGTTATCGTGCCAAAACATATTTTCACAAACTGGGTTCGTACACCTACTGAAGTTTTCCGACATTGAATATCCGCCAGCTCTACATAGGTGTTGCCACGCAATTTGCTCGAAATCTAAGCGAAGAATGACGATTCAAGCCATCAAAGTTCTCTTATATACCGAATTCAACAGCACTCTCTATCACACCAATGCTGCACTTCCGTACCTACATCTGCATATGATATTTGCTTACTTGGATCCCTTCTATCCGCCTTTACATTTATGGCGTATAATTTTGATACACCATTTATACTTTTCAATTTTGTTGTAAAATATTAAAAACAAGATTTGCGTGCTACATAGTAACGCGGTGTATACACAAATTGCAATATTTTGAATAAATAATGGAAGAATTTGCTTCTATTTCGATTTTGTTTCGCACGAATCAATTTTTAATTCGGGTGATATTACAAAACTGTTGAGTATTTTAATATGTATTACCTGCTCAGTGATTGCATGTATCTCAGATAAATATGAACAATAGATTTCGCTGTTTCAAAGGAAAACACTTTTTACTCTTTACTGTCCCATAATTCACAAAATTCTCAGAAGCAAATCTTCTGAGAATTTTCTAAAGAATCATTGCTGCATTCTTGAATAACGCAAAACATATGTTGAATGTCTTGTGTTGCGGTGTTTAAAAAGAAATTTTTTCCTTGAGAAAAGGCATAGTCTCTCAAACATTTCCTTTTGTTTGCAGCCACGTTTTTTATTCATTATCTATGTTCCCAAAACAAATAAAAATCGATCCATTATTTTCATATAACTTATGCGGACAAGCAAATTATGGAAACAGAAGGCTTGTGTGTTTCTTGACGCTTATTGTATGAAATTAATTAATTTTGAAAAATACTTTAAAATAAATTATATAATGTACTAACAGTAAGAATTTCTCATCGTGCCAGTTCATATTTCTATAAATAAAGAAAATAGATAAGATTAATTCATTGCTATAAAAGTGAATAAGAATTTTAAAATTATAAATATTACCATTTCCAAGATGCCCAATTTCTCTTTTTAACAACAAAGGGGATACTCTCAGCAATTTTCATCAAAACTCGTTCACATCCCATGTCTGTAAAAACATGTTAAATAGCCCCAAGATTCCTAGTACTGAAAAAATGGTCAAATGCGAGTATTTCTCGAGCTCAGAGGGTTCTATACAATAAATATAAGAATTATTAACTAAATTCTGTTATTGAAAGAAACCTTTGCTAAAAAAAATCTTTGTAGAAAACTGTACAATGTAGGGTTAGGTATAGCATAGATGCCAATTTCTCTTAATTATTCTGTAGTCTGATACCAGTTTAAAACCGTAAAGAGTTTCTAAGAAAACGTGTTTTCAATCAATGTGGTACTTACAAGATTTCATTAAAAACTGTTTATTAAATAAAATTTCCGGTTAAAAGAACGTTTGTCTACGACTAGACTCCGGAATAGTTTACAGATGTTGGTATCTACAGATATAGCTGGATATACTAGAAAATTATGAATGTCTGTGTAATAAAATTTCAAAGATATATAAAATCTAAATAATATCGGATACGGCTATTCTGTAAAATTCTTTATTAAAACGTGTGTTAATTTGTTTCCTGTTTTGTTTTTATGAACTTAATTTGGTACTTACAATAAAATTAGTGCATATTTAATGGGGTCATTTGACATTTCATAAAACTAAATTTAACGTTGTAATAATCTTTTCTTTTTACATTGCAGCTAAAATAATACTCTGGTTTAAAGTTTAAACCAGATGTTCTGCTGAGCGCGCTTCGAAAGTATGCCGCAAATTTGGATCATCGCTATGATTCGAGCCACGTTGTTTCAGGTAGGTTTTAATACTAGAATGGCCGAAAATTCTAATCCAGATTTATAAAAATATTTTACATGAGAATTTTGATTTGAAATAGTTTAATTTTTTTATTTAAAATTTTTTTTATTTGAATCGTTTAAAAATGTTTTTAATTAAAATTCTTGGCTTGAACCGAAATATATTCATATGTTTGTGATCAAAATACGGCCAACCACGGCCATTCTAGAGTTAATTATTTTTTAAAAACACAAAATATGTATTGAGAGATTTATTCAATGCTAACTAATCATGAATCCCATACTATTTTTCTAATTAACCTAGTAATGCCTTGTAGCATGTTTTTAGATCGCTAGATTTAGTGGCAAGAAAGCGTCTTTAACACCAGTAAATATTCATTGGACATTTCATTTATTAATTTGAATTCAGAAAAAAAAAATTGTCTGTGCCAAACGTAACAAAACAAACAAACAAACAAAAACTTTGATAGTTGGAAATGTAATATAGAGCCTTCAATAAAAAAGGCACTAGGGATGTTATCAGTACTTTTGTGTTTCCTTGCAGGATGTAAATTGAACCAATAGTATACTTTGTTTTATCTTTGCTTGTGTCACTCAATATTTGTTTTGCATATTAAACTGTAGCCATTTACGAATGTTAAATTCAGTTCATGAATTTTAAAAAAGCAACGAATGTATCAAAAGAACGAGAGAAAGAATTAATTCCATAAGTATATTCATTGAAAAGTTTATTCACTAATTGGAAATCAAATAAACAGCCAAGTCTGAGCTTTACTAGCGCTCAGAGGGTTTCGTACAACAAAAATAATAATTATTAACTGTACTATATTATAGAAAGAAATATGTGATGAAAGAATAATAAGACTTCGTAAAAGACTATACAACTTAGGGTTGGGTAGAGCTGTAAATACTAGAAAATATGAATGTCTGTATAATAATATTTCAAAAAGATGTGAAGCTTAAATAACATCAGACATTGTTATTCTGTATAACTTTTTTTACATTATTTTTGTATTTTCTGTTTCTTTTTTAAAATTTATATGTATATATATGTATAATATATATATATATATAGTATGTGAACTTAATTCGGTAATGGCAATAAAAATACGGTATGTTTAATTTGGCATTTCATAAAACTAAATTGAAAAAAAGTAATAATCTTTTGTTTTTTAAGTGTATCTAAAATAAAACCCATGTTTGCAAATTAAACTTGGTGCTGTGCTAAGTGCTCTTCGAAAGTATGTAGCAATTTGGCAACACCGCCAATGTCCGTACCACGTTTTTCCAGATAGGTTTTAGGACTAAAAAAGCTGGAAGTTTTAGTAAAATTTTCTGAAATTATTTCACTTCAGAATTTTGATTTAAAATAGTGTAAATTGTTTATTTAATTTTTTTCTTCTTTGTATCTTTTACACATTTTTGTGATAACATTTCTGGTTTCAATCGAAATATATTCATATAGTAGCAATCAAAATGACCGATCACGGCCATTCTACTTTTAAATAACTCTTAGAAACAAGAGAGGTGTCTTGTGAGATTCACTCAATGCAAACTAGTCATGAAGCCCACAGTATTTATCTAATTATTTAACACCCAGTGGCAAATTTTTAGATCACTAGATTTAGTGGCAAGAAAGCGTCTTTTACACCAGTGAATATGAAGATAAGGATGTGATTCCCTTGATAAAATAAGATAAAAATACTGAAAAAAAATGAAAAAAAAGATTTTTTCCTTCGAATTAGTTTCTTTTTTATTTGCCTCCATATCCCTGTCCTACACCTATTTTTAAATGTTTAATAATCTGTAAAAATGTGGGTAAATAGTCTTTATTATATCGCCCAATCTGAATTTTCCATGTTTTATAGTTTATGAGTAAAATGTTTGTGATAGACGGAATGACAGATACAGTAGTTATCATAAAATGGTTCCGTTTTCTTTTTTTATGTGCGAAACCCGAAAAATTAAAAAAAAGACCATTTTTAAAATTTAATATTTTAAAATTTATTTGATTTTATGACACAAATTTTATTGGAATAAAAGATATTAGAATGTCCTTCTTCAATTTTATGTATTTAAAAAATTGCCAGATGCAGAATTTGCATTTACGGCAGGCTCCAAATTGTTAGATATTTGAGGTGCAGAAAATCGGCATTACAGATTACTCGCCGAATTACAAAATAAATTTTGCAACTGCAATAAAAATTTTGATGTTCGCTTATGCTCCAATTTATAATAATTACCCTGAACCTAAATGAATTTTTACCAAGCATTTTTGTGTTTTTAATACTAAGTTGTAGTTAGCTAATGTAAAATTTAGAAAATTTCAAGAGTATAATTTCAAGAATAAAAAATTATTTTTGAACAATAAAAAGAGATTTTAAGTTCAGTTTATACTGATTAAAGCAAGTAGAAATGAGCCGTGCTCATCTTAGACTCCAATCTTGGTTTCATGGAATGATTGATGAATGTAAAAATGTTAGAAAATTAACATAGAAATAAATATTATCTATAAATTTCCACAAATCACTTAAAATTAAATGCACTGTTAAAAATCTGCTGCATTTTGCTGCAACGCAGTCTACCGCTTGTATATAACATCTCTATTCCAATCAATGAGAAAGCTCCATTTCACGGCCAAGTAACCGTTTTCTATATTAGCAGGGGAGTGCGTTGCAGCAATATGCAGCAGATTTTTAATAGTGTGCATCGACCACAGTTTCGAAAAATAAACAATGCTGCAACAGTGCAGTTCCAAGCATAGAATAAAAATTATAGCAATCATTGATAATAATAATAATAGATCTTACGGTAATAATTTAACTATTTAAATTAAGAAAATTCTTTGTCATACTAAAGAAAATTTCTAATTTTCCTAGAGATTCATGCCAGAGATCATGCACATTTTTATTATTCAGCCAATTTCCCCTACGAATCACACTATACAAAAGTAAATAAATAAAAAAGATATGTAGAACTGGAGCTCACAAAACTAATGATGTATTTTTAATAATTAATTTTAGTTATGTCAGCAAGCGCATTTCCATGTATTACAATCATATCATATAGATATCATTTTCCGTAAACCACCCAAAATAAATGTGCTACGTTTTTACAAAAGAATAATCATTGTATTCTTTAATGATGTGTCACTCCGTTTATGTTGCTGCGAGATTTTTCAGTGTTTCAGAACAGAAAAATCCACAGAGGAAATCATACGGTCTCCTAACGATTTTCTTTTGTTTGCAGCCTCGTATTCTTTCTGTATTATTTGAAGGTTAGCATGATTATTTTACATTTCAAACAAAGAATGTCTTTCAGTTTCTATTGTGCATTTAATGAAACGAATTCTTTACGAGAAAACTGAGCAATTTATTTGTTGTAGCTTATTTTCATATTTTGTAATCAGTTTATAATCTAAAGGAAATAATATAGTGAGATTATATAATACAATCAGATATAAAGATATATAGAATAAAATAATATTTTTCTCATTATATAAAACCGAGTTTGAATGATAGAACGTGTAATAAAGCAAATTTTTTCTAAAGCTTTTAAATGTATAACATATTGTACTTCCTAGTCTTTAGATACTGCATCATTTAAAAGTAAATTATAATGACAAACTATGACTTTAAATTTTTAAAAAAATCAGTTAATAAAAGTTAAATTTAGGTAAGTTTGGCTTAGAATTTTATTGAGGCTGTAAGCAGTTCTTTTTCTTTTTACTTATGATTCCTTTATGAGCAAAATTCTGAATGCTATTAGCACAACATTAATCTCCTTAATGAAAGCAGTTACTGTTTAACTGTTATGATAATATTATGTAAATATTTTTAGCTTTTTTTCAAACAGCAGTCAGTCTTGATAAACAAGATTCTGATTCTCTAGCAGAAACCCTAAATCAGAAAATTACTGGTCCATATTTCAAGGAAAATTGAAAGCAAATAATATACCCTCGTGTCCAGTATCGGTCATTAACCCATTAACGCCCAGCGTCCTTTTTTGAGGACGGTGACAAAAACAGTAAAAAAGCGGTTTTCCCACCAGTAAAGAGGAAGATAAATATATAGCTTAATTCACGAGACAGAATCCTCGAAAAATTTAGATAAAAGTTAATTTGCTTTTAAAAGTGGTGGGAAATACAAAATCTAAATTTTAGCGAAGAAAATAATTCGGGCGTTAATGGGTTAAGCATTAATTTTTATCTTTATTATTTATGTTTAAGATATGTTACACATATTTCAAAACGTAAAACCTTTTATTCTATAAATATGTTTTCATTATGTACAGAGAGTCCAAAAATTGCTGGTATAATTCACTTCATAAAAGCAAAATTTATTTAAGTTTGACATTTTTTTGCAGCTATAAACAGTTCCTTTTTTAATTATTATTCCTGTATGAGTAAAATTCACAATGTTATTAGGACAAAATTAAACTCAATATTTAAATCGGTTAATGTTTAGAATGAAAATAATATGTAAATATTTTTAACTATTTTTCGAACAGCGGTTAGCCTTGATAAACAAGGCTCAAATTTTTATGTGTAATTTAACTTCTCTAAATCACTAAATTTTATCTACACATTCATAAAAACATGTAAGACAAAAATACTCTCATCCTCAGTATAAGACAAACATCGATTTAAAGTTTGATCTAATTGTAAAATATTTAGTACCTATATTCATGAAAGTAAAACCTTTTATTTCATAAATTATAATTTTTATTATATATAGAAAATCCAGAAAAAACGTCTGTGGAAATCTGCACGATATGTAAGCTTGCTGTAAAATCGCATGATTTTTTAATTTCACCTAAAAAGGAAGGTCTAAATACGGGCATACCCCGAAAAATCTGAAAAAACATTACAGAATGTTCTTCTCGTGTGGATATATACGTTTAAAAAAATTGGCGGAACCTCCATTCAGTATCAATAAAAAAATAATGAAAATTGCGTTATTTGGCGATTTATGGCCGGTTGGCGATGGAATGTAATTTCAAAAAATACTTTATGCCCAATACATTTCAAGAAAAAAAAGTTTGATGTTGAAATTGTTTTAATAAATTTAATTTAAATAACTTTAAACTAGTTTTGTAAGTTTTAGTTTGTTTTAAGTGTAATTTTGTTATATCGATATTTAAATGTATTTATATTCAAATTTAATCATCAGAATTTGAGATCAAAAACGAAATTCATAATTTAAATTAATTAAATTTGTTTCAAGCTGAAATTCCAATTGAGAATTGTTGATTAGATTTTGTTGCTATGGAAACATCTAGCTTTTATTTTTGAATACGCTTAAATGTATGAAGATAATTCTTCTTCTTATTATTTTTTTATCTATGAAAACATTTTTCCACAGATTTATTAAATAACTACTTCAAAAAATAACATATATGTAATACAATATGTATATATATGTATATAATATATTAAAGTCTCTCATTGTTTATGTTTAAATTAATTAAATAACATTAACACGCATTCTAAATATCCAATAGTTTCGAAATAAGTTATAATCGTTTGCTTTTGGCGAGGAGAAGGGCTGCTCGCCAAATCGAGTGACTCTTTCCTCTTTTCACGCCAAATATTCGAAAATATTTTATTTTTTTGCATACTTTCTACTGCGATTCCGCCTCTAATTTTGACTGATCCTTTATTACATACATAAGTACTTTAATTAGTATTTTTTCATAAAATTCTGAGTATATCCAAAATGGAGACCTCCTTGTAAGTGCATAATTGGAGTGTCTAATCGGAATGACCAAATAATATATAAAAATAACTCCCTGTGGCAATACCCAGAAATGTTCACAGTAATGTATTTCAATGAGTTATTTTTTCTTGGAAGAGTGCTTATACATTACCAAAATTAACTTTTAACACAAGAATCTCAGATTTTTTTTTTGTCCTTAGATTCTTTCCACAGAGAAAAAATTAAATGTTGAAATCGAAACACTTTTCCAACCAATGGACTGAAATCTCTCCTTAAAGGGAAAGCAGTTTTGAATTTTACCAACATCACAAAAAAAGACGATATTTTATAATAATTAAAAAAAAACTTGACATAACAAAGAATGGCTTTTCAGTCAATAAGATTACATGAATTTTTTTTTTTATTTGTTATAAAATAGTAAAAGCGCTTGCTATATACTTGTAAGTTTACCCAACTTAAGTATACAATAAGTCAATTACAAATTAACAAATCTAAAATTTTAAATCTAAGTAACTCATTTCAAATGCGCAAATCTATTAGTTATGATATTTCTTCAAACATTTAAATTTAATTATTTTCTTTAAGCAAACTGCATAACCAAAATACAAAACAGGAAATAAAATTATTAGGATATTTGAAAAACGAATAAAATAACACAAATTTGCACATTTGAACATTTTTTATACCCCGAAATAAATGTATATAAATGTATTAGTCTAATCATCTTTAGACCTAAAAGTGTCAGCAGAAATATTCTATCACGTCATAATTTTCTTTCTACGGTCAATTGTTTTTTTTTAATTCCCAACGTGGTAACGACAGTTCGTTCATTCGTTCGCTTCAAACAACAAATATTTTGTTTTGGATTGAATTAAAATGTCTAGAAGAAAGTGCAAACAAAGTACTGATCATTTTTGCTATGTTTGTGGACAGTTTTTTTTTAAAAGAAAGAAACATCCATTGTAGATTCGTTAAAAAGTGCATATCTTTATTATTTTGGATTTCCTGTTGCAAACCAAGATAAGAATTGGATGCCTCATGTGTTTTACGAAAGCCGTAGAATCATTTTACTCCAGTGGTCATCAGGAAAAAGCGTACACCTTCCACTTGGTTCACCAATGCTATGGAGAGAACGTTGTAATCATGAAAATGATTGTTACATTTGTGTTACGAAGACAGTGGGATATAATACAAAAAATAAGGCGAGTATTATATATGCCAAAGTTCCATCTGTTACTAAGCCCATTTTACACTCGAAAGATGTACCACATTCAGTTTGTCTCGGTAATTCAAGTGTAAATATACTAGGAGATGACAGCGAAAGTGATGTTGAATTCAAATCGATTTCTAGTGATTGTGACGAGTTCTCTCTTCAAGAAAAGACTCCACATTTAATAAACTAAGCCGAATTAAATGATCTTTTAAGAGATTTACAATTATCAAAATCTAAAGCAGAGCTTATTGGTTCTTGTTTACAACAATGGAACTTATTAACACCAAACACAAAAGTTACGCTGTCTAGAAACAAAAACAAAGTTTACTCAGAATTTTTCCAAAAGAAGGTGAATATTGTTATTGTACAGATATTCCGTGTGTTTTTGAAGCTATGAATCAAAACTATGATAAAACAGAGTGGCGCTTATCCGTAGACTCTTCAAAATATAGTCTAACAACTGTTATACCAATAAGACACGCAGTGAATTGTAAATAGAGCTATAAAACGAAGTATACATTAATTAATTTAATAAAGTATAAAGAACACTAATGGAAAGTGGGCGGCGACCTCAAAGTCATAGGTTTGTTATTGGGATTTCCGGGTGATTGCACAAGATACTCTTGTTTCTTTTGTTTATGGGACAGCCGAGCAAAACAACATCATTATGTAAGAAAAGAATGGACAATTCGAAACGAGTATATTCCGGCATTCTAGGAAAAATGAACATCAAATACGAGCTATTGGTAGATCCAAATTACATTACTCTACCCTCTTTACCCATCAAATCGGGACTCATGAAAAACTTAGTGAAGGAGCTTGACAAATACAGTAATGCTTTCCGGTATTTACAGAAGAATCTTTCTATGTATTACAGATGCAAAGACGGGATAGTTGTTGGCCCAAAGACCCGTAAAATTATAAAAGATTCTCAGTTTGAAAGCCTTTTATCTGTTAATGAAAAATCTGCTTGGAAGTCATTCAAAATGGTTGTGGAAGAATTTTTGGGAAATAAAAAATGGTGAAAATTACAAAGAAATTATTGCCGATTTATTGAAAAATGTTCAACAGATGGGAGTAAGCATGTCATTAAAGATTCTGTTTTTGCATTTGCATCTGAGATTTTCCCCTTAGGAACACTTAGGAAGTATAAGTGACGAACAAGGGGGATGTTTTCACAAAGATTTAAAGGTTTTTGAAGAATGACATCAGGAATTTTGGAATGAAAACATGCTGGGGGATTACTGTTGGTACATTATAAGAGAAACCTATCCGAATAACTATAAAAAAATTAAAAAATTAGCCACTTTTGATTTTTTTATATTAATATCAAAATCTAATTAAGTAAATAAATATTTCTTAAACCAGACGTGACAGATTTTTTAAAATTAGTTTTTCTGTACAGCTCTATCTAAATAAACAATAAATTGACAACTTTCAGCTGGGGTATAAAAACCGTATAAGCTAGTGTAATTAAAAAGTCAGAGATTTATTTAAAAGTTAAGTAAATGACTGCGCAGTTAATCTTCAATAAAAACATTTCATGCATTTAATTTTATGCGAGTAATCAAAAAAGGATTAAGAGATCTTTTTTATCATCACTTCTGAAAAGAAAGAATGTTTCTATTTTATTTTTTAATTTTTTGCGTCTTTTTAATTTAGTTATTTCAAATACGAAATTTTTTAATCAATTTTTATTTTATTCAGACTGCAGAAGTATCAAGATATGTTTATTGTTTCTTAAAAGCCAGTGTAGTAATTGACTGTTCTTTTCAAACATCTGAACATAAATTTCTTTGTGTTTAGCTGATTTTTTTATTTTCATTGGTGTTTAATGAATGGAAAATAAAATTACTATCCAAATACTACGCAGTTTATTCATCTTATTTTTAAAATTTTCTGTTTGATTTAAAAAAGAAAAGTTACATTTCTTTTAAAAATATAACATTTGTTTTCATTTCAAAAACATTTTATAGAATACTTTTAATTTACCCGATTTAAATCTTTTTCTTTAAACAATTGTTTTCTAAGATTTGTACAGTATTTTTTAATTTTTGTTTATACGTAAGATAAATATATTTTTTTCGTTATTTTTTCATTTATATTATGATTTTTAAAATTAAAATCTTTAATTAGAATTTGTAAGTTAAGTCCGCGATTAATAAGATAGATAGAAACATTTCTTTATTATGTTAGTTCTTACGAGGTTTTGGAGTTATTTTTTCTTGAATCGTAATCGTTATAGAAATTCGTTATTTCAAAAGTATAATGGAATTTGCTGTTCTTCTATGGACGCATTTTAACATTTTTCCAGAACAAAGATAGCATAAAATAATAATAAACGTCTCGGAATGCTACTTTCCAAAATCCAATTTGGACGTTCAACAGTTACTCTTCGACTGATTCCTGAATAAGTGTCGGAAGTCCACATTTTCCTGTCAGAAACATGTGATCCTGAAAAAGAAAAAAAAACTTTTTCCCACCCCTGCATATGTACATACAAATATGTAAAGGTGTGAGTATACGCACTATACGTACTTCCGAAATTTGAACACTCGGCATTGACCATCATCCATGTATGGAGATTCTTCTTTTCGTCTGCACAGTGCAAGATTATTTAAACCAGAATAAGATTATTTAGTTTTTTCAATGACTCAATTATACATGAATTTAATTCGTTTATTCATCATACACTAAATGTATTTCAACTGATAGTCAGATCATCCGCAGGGATAATTCGTATGAAAAGAAAGCAAGTTGGAAGTTTCACGTCAAACGTAGCAAATAAGTTCGTAATATAAGAATGGGTTAAAAGTATTCAGATCTTGGTATATAGTGTACAGTATTTATGGTTAAAGTAGAATATCCGAAATCTTTTGTGGACCACTGTACATACTATCTGTTTTCTATTATACAAGAAGTAATTTGTAGTAAACCTCAGCAACGTATTTCAATTTTATAAAATGTAAAATAGTTTAAATTTTTATTAGAACGCGTTTTAAACAATGTCTCCCCCAGTACCATTATTCAATGGAATACTTTTGTGTAGCCCTACAAATTAATAATAAATATTCTTTGCACCACATATTGTACAAAATGTATATTTTAGTATATAGCTCACAGATGCATATCAATTTTGTTATGTCCAATAGAGTGTAACACCATTAAAATGCATCTGAAACTATTTTTCCCACTGACCATAATGTAACGGAATAATATTGATTGTCCCTGTAATTACATTATGCATCTGACTTTCACAAAATTTGAAGTGACTCGACAAAATTATTTCACAATTATTATTTTAAATTTCAAATGATTCGGTGGATAATTTTTGCTCTGATATATGTGGACAGACAGGGGGATTGAATGACGAGTATGGGTGCTACGTATTTACATAATTACGAACACACACACACACACAAATTCTAAAGAAAAACTATGCTTGAAACCCACATATTTAGTCATACTCCGATTTGATTTTTACCCATAACTTGCAATAATGAAGATGTTATAGCACTGAAGATGTTATAGCACGCCTTCAGTAAAATCAATTAATAATATTAAAGAGCAATAAATCTGATTGTGCAACTTTTGGAGACTTTCATTCGCTTTTTCAACACTATTGTAACTTCCGGCTGGAATTATAATATTCCTCTTTTCTGCCCCTCACAGTCGAATGCGACCCAATATTCCCTTGAATTTATTGGTGATCTTGATGGATATTATCACTATTCTTAAAATGTAAAAACAGTTCAGAATCGCTCTGTAAACAAAATTTCATTTGTTTTAATTAATTACAGCTATGGCCGGAAATCTCTGAATACCGCTAGTTGAATTATAACTATTCAGTACACTGCTATTTGAATTATAAACATCCTGTATGTTTTACTCGTGCTATGCGCTTTGGAATGTATACTTAATAAAATCCTTCATTCTAAATTACTTAATGATAGAAAGGTTCTTTTAATAAAATTGTATTTTTATGTATTTTATATATTTTTTATATTTCCTATATAAGTTTGTGCTTAGTTACTTTTCCAATTAACTCTCTTTTAATTAATTTCTAAGTTTAATTTAATGCATTTCGATTATTTGTCTGAAGTTCATTGTTTCATTTTCCATTTAAAAAAGTCTTCAAATGTTTTTAAGTAGCATTTATTTTAATGTTTATTCTAACGGAGCTAAGCTTTTATTATCACAAGTTTAAAAACTACTTTAATTCAATTTGAATTCCTTAATTGGATTCGTGGAAGTTAATAGATATTATCAGTAAAATTAATGAAACATCATTGCAGCTAAATCTTTTGATAGTAAAAAACTTAAGGTATTTTTTTTCGTCTAAAATTTCTTTTTTTTGTGAAATTAGAATTGTTTAGTTAAATAGAAATTGTGACATTTAAATAATAAAAAATACTTACTAAAAGATGTGCAAACAATTACTTTCTTAAATACCATTATTTCTAATGAATTAGCATCATTGTACATTCTTATAAAATTTCCAAGAATCTTCTTGGTGTATGCGACAAAACGTCCATACGGTAACAAAATGCGGTAAAAGGCATTGAAATAGGAACAATTATATATATACATGATTATGTTGGGAAAACATTTATTAAAATTTTATTATGCAGCTTATTTTGTTCAAAAACTAACTCTATTTTACGAAATATATATCGTTTTTTTTTTCTAATTTTTGCTCTATTTTGGGAGACGCACTTTAGTAATCTTTTTTTAGGGGGCAATAAAAAACTATCCAAAGGTCATGGATGCATATCGTCCAATAACAAGAAATATTGTGAATTTTATTACGTTAATAGCTTTGTCTTAGCTATTAATGTAGCAAAATTAGCTTAGCAAAAAACTTTATAAGTGTAATTATCTGGTAGACCGCTAAATTATGCTAGACATCTCTTATAAGGGGATGTAAATTCCCTCAATCATTCCTATAGATCCTATGTCTTGATTATTGAAACAATTAAGCATTTTTATACCATTTTTTAGCTGCATGCCGAATTAAGTTTTCCGTCTTAGGTTATAGTGGTAATTATCTCTTTTTTTCTGTGGAATTTAATATTTCTGAGTTATGTTAGTTTTCTTGAAAATGAGCGATATCATCTCATAAATTCACAGCAATAAATTTCTGTACTATAATTATGGTCAAATGTTCCTTAGAAAGAAATGCATCTACTGATAAAACGATAAACTTTATATGAATTAAGTTCATGAAATATAAAGTGATACATTTGTTAAATTTCATGATTCTCAAGAATTTTACTCTTTTGTAATTTTAGGAGAAAACATTTAAAATTACTGGCATCTTTCAAAATACTGTCAATAGCCCATTAAGACTCCTATCCCTGCCCGCGATGGCACTCACGAGCTAATGATATTCCTATGGGGACTATTTTTTCTAGGGGCATATGTAAACAGTTCATATAATGTAGCTTTTTCTCCTAAATTGCTTAATTTCTATAAACAAAAACTACTAAATATAGTAAACAAAACTTTATTTTTTTTGCAAAAGTTAATTTTTTAAAAATCACTTTTATAGTTTTTTTTTTTTTTTTACATTTTTTAATAGCTTTATAAATTCAAAATATAGCCCATGTGATCCCACTTAGTGGAGAAGTTATGAACACACGTGAGGTACATGTGGACACAAGGAAAAAATATCCTTTGACATTCTTTTTATTCTGTTATTCATTTGTCATCACAATCATTTGTTGTACTCTGTGTTAAATTCACTACAATGAAAAAATATCTTTAAATTTCTCTACTTTCTGGTTGATAGGTTAAACATAAGATTGTAAAATGGAAATAAGTAAATTGTGTGAAAGGAGAGAGGATTAGGTGACTGATTTATTGTTACTATAAAATAAAGAAATAAATTTAAAAAAAAATAAATTTTGCTTTGGGGCTTTCGTTTCGGGAAGGTTTTAGGAAGGGGCGTTCAGATAATATTTATCAGAAATCTTCCAAATACGAAAGATTCCCATCCAGTATTTGTCCTACTTATTTCTAAATTAATGATAAAGAAGGATTTTTTCATGATTATTAAAATAAAATTTCGATTATAATCTCCCCCTCAAATATTATTTGAAGAGGGGGAGGCTGCTTGCAATCGGAATGTTATAGCATTGTTTAAAAATGTTACTTTCTTAAGATATTACTATCTATCTCCATTCAAAAAGCATAATATACATACCTATTTTAGAGATGATAGTAAGCCATCATTGTAAGTTTGGAAAAAATTAAACAGAAAAATTTTCAAAAATGTTTAAAACAATACTTTTTTATTAACAAAGCATAAAAAATATTGTAGTAAACCGTTTAGTAAAATATTGTATAATTTTATTGCATTTTAAAAAACATTAAATTTATTTAAATTACAATCGAACGTAAAAAGAAATTCTTGCTCTTTATGTTTTTGTTGACAAACGTTTTTGTGGAAGTTTCACTACAAAATCAAATATTGCATGACAGAATGTCTTCTATTGCAAGAAAATTATAGATATTGAAGCTGACAGTACTTCTCATGAAGTTAACTGAAAGGAGCAGAATAGTAGAACGATTATTGGGGCTCTTAAGCACAGCTCATATCTGCCACAACTAGACTGTTCACAAGTGCACCATATGGCCATAGAGATAAAATAACAAATCGTTAACCTTTCTCAATTTTAGAAGATTATTTCTTTTATAAAAATATTTATTAGTATTTAGAGTATGTGTTAAAACACTAAATTGCAAATAAAAGAATAAATAAATTAAGTTAATCGCTTAGCAAATTGTAACTGAGATTTTACTTTTGAGACCTATAAACAGTGTTTTAGCTACCGAGGACAAACAAAATGTCAAAGAGCTTCAAAATTTTTTATCATGTGTCTAAAGGTGCTGTCAGCGTCAGATGGTAATTAGGTAAAACATGCGATGTCCACATCTGCCACATGTTCACCTGTGCTGACGTCTCTCGTACCTTTCAAATGTCTTTTAATAAAACGTTATCTTATTTAAAACTTTTCATTAATCAATTACGTATTCTAAAGAGTATCCGGGTTTTCAATCGATCCTCTTGTCTTCTGCACTCAGAAAAACATACTACGGGATTTGTTTAAAATTTTAAATCAGTTTTGAATTTTTCTTTTCATAACCATTTTCATTAGTACAATAACAATATATTCTGATGTATAGCTTAAATTTTTAAAGAAGATAAGTGATCCAATTTTTTAAGGGCAAGTTATACGTCGAGTAGAAAAATGAAAGCTTAAAAATGTATATTAATAACTGAAACGTCGTGGTTATTTAAACGAAGGAAAGTAAGACTCCAAATATGTTGTCTAAATTTAAGCAGATAGACTAGACACTCGAATATGTTTCAGTTTGAATTTGATTTTTTGAAAATTCGTTCATTGATTGGTTGTATTTATGACGACCATATATCAACACTAAAATTACAATTCCTAATTGTGAGGGGGGGGGTGTGCCCATCGTGAGGGTGGGGTCTTTCTAAGGGAGCCTGACCCGAATTTACGCAAGGAAATCCAAAGTTCGAAAAAAAATAATAGAAAAATCCGAACGATTAGGTCGAAGGATGGCGATTGGATTCGAACCCAGAACTTCCCATCTACCAGCTTCGCTGGCAGGGGACCTTTCGATCATCGGATGCAATCCTATTCGTCTCTCTCCTCTGTCTACTCGTATGTCTCAGAATCCGTACACAAAAACTGCATAAGTGAGAGACTTCAAATTTTGTGTACTTACAGCTGAATACCTCATGTCACACAAAAAATCATAGAAATTCGAAAAAAGTCTATTATTTTAATTAAATTAATTTTTTCAATATCATCCGTTCATTTTTGGCATTTACATTTTAAAAGAAAACTTTAATTTGAACGTTTTGCCTGTAGACACCATAGCTTGCAGGTAAAACAACTCACTAATAAACAGGATAGTTAATTCGATTCCTGGAGTTGAAAAATGAATTTTTCATATTAAGATGGATTTAATTAAAAGAAATTTCGTATTTTTTTGCCACGTTAAGTGTTCATAATATTAGTGTTGCGTTCATCTGTCATTCAAAGTATTTTTTGAAATCAAATTCCTTTTTATTTTAATAATTACTAGCTGAACCCGTCGAAATTTGACGAAAAAAATACATATTAGACATGATATGTATCAGTCTTATATACACAATAAGATACTGAGCGACATAAACAATTGCCACCTCTTAAAATAGTGATAACATAACTTTTGATGATGAAGGTACATAAACTTAAGAAAATAACAAAAAATAAGGAAAACAATTCATAAATTATTATGTTGGACTGAACTTCAGATACAAATATTTTTAATGCGGTTTCTAAACCTTAAACATTATTTAAATGCCGAATTTGTTGTGATATAATAATTAATCAGAGCTCCATGAAAAACATCACAAGCCTTTATTTCTAAGTCTATACATAGAACACACATACGGTAACATAACATAGAATAACCAAGAATAGAAACTTCCAGAAATTCAAACTAACAACAATAGTACTGTTGCCACTTACAATAATATAATTTACTATAAGGTTATAAGAATACAGTTAATGTGCGATTACATTCTCAACACCTCCCCTTAATCTCACATAATGCAACATCTATGCCTTAAGTTACATAATTTAGGCTTTGGCAAACTTTTGATAAAAATATCAGCCAACTGATTTTCACTAGCTATTTATTCAACATGGATATTTTACAAATTCGGAATTTCTCGAATATACTTTAACTTGATAGCTAAATGTTTTAGCCTACCACAATTATTTTCGGTAAGTAATGCTATAATAACTGACTGGTTATCCTCAAAAATATTTTTATTTATCTTTGTACACTTCAAAATTTCTTTAGTTACATAATACAATGGAATCAGATCTTGTAATACCTTTGCCAAGGCCAAAATCTCTGCTTTAGTTGATGATAATGCGATAGAAGTTTGCTTCTTGACACTCCGAGCTATAGAACAGTTACTGAGCATAATTATATTACCTGAAACAGATTTTCTATCTCTTGCATCATATACCCAGTCTGTATCTACAAAACAAGAAATAATAGGATCATCATTATTAGATTTTTTAAAAACGAGTTTGAATTCCGCAGTTTACTATAAGGTTATAAGAATACAGTTAATGTGCGATTACATTCTCAACAAAAATATATAGGAAGTTAATATAATACCTCAGAAGACGAATTCAAAAATATCTGCATAGTTTATTTTTTCTTCGTTTAAATATCACTTGGTAACGGTACAATCTACATTATAAAGGTCAAACGTATCTGTGCGCAAAGCATATGTCATTATACGAATGGCAACACTTTCCCCTGCAATTTCGGTTTTGCAACTTCCGCTACTGCAAATTTTATACGTCTAAACATCTCACATTTTTAATTTTTACACCGTCGTATCGAAAAAAATGTACTTTTAAATGCAATTTGTTTGAAAGCTGTATCTCATTTTATTTTTGAGATATTAATTTTTTTATAGTTTTTAGCACAAATTTCATAATTGTGGCAACAGAAACATTCGATTTTCTCTTAAAATAGAAAAAAATAATAATAGAAATTAAAATGCGCAATACTTTCCAGTGCGATATCGGTTTTGAGATTATCAGGACTGCAAATTTGACGCTTCTGAACATCGTACGTTTAAAATTTTTCACCGTCGTACAAAGGAAAAAATGTACTTTTAAATGCAATTTGTTTCAAAGTTATATCTCTATTTATTTTTCATGTATCAATTTTTTTATAATTTTTATTACCAATTTTGTAATTTTGGCAACAGAATTTCTTCATTTTCTCTTAAAATTGAAAGAATAAATAAATAAATAAACATAAAATAAATAAATAAATAGAAATTAAAATGCATCTCTTATAAAATTCGTTTAATAATTTGGATAATTGTGTTTTATAGTTTTTTGTTAATTTTACCTTAAACTAATATTTGCTTGAGAGTTAAACTGACCAATATAAGATATACTTTTTACTGTAACAAATTTTGTAGATTTATTATAAAGAAATGAAACAGTTCTTTAAAGATTTTCTTTCGTCGAATTTCGACGGGTTCCACCTCGTAATTATAATATGAATAAAACATTTTAATTATTAAAGAAACAGGGATTTACTAAATTGCATAACTAATCCACTACACATTTACAGCACTTGCAATAAATTTAATTTATTTATCGGTTTCTAGCCTACATGAACTTGTCAAAGTTAATTTTATTGTTATGAAAACGCAAAGAAAAACGATATATTTGTTATTAAAAAGAATAAAATTTTTGTGTTTGTTGCTGATATGCAGAAAACATTTTATTTATTTTTATTTGAAATAACTTAATACAACGAAATGATTTTAATTAATTTTTGATGTCATGTAAAATAGAGATATCGTAATAACGGCATATCACAGGTTTTATTCCTTTCTTTTCTAATATGACATAATTTACACCTTCAGAAACACTCATCTTTTCCGAAATAAAATCGTGATTTATGCAGTTATTTAAAAATTCTTTAGTTTCATAAAATATTTATTGTAATTAAATAGAAATTGCGCAATTTATAGAAATATTTTTATTTATGTACACCACGGACCTTTGAATAAATAGAAGTTCAGTTTATTTAGATGCAGGAATAAAAGTCAGTGAATATGACATCATCACTGACACAGTTATAACAAAGTATATTGTATACATGGAACAAATTTATCTGGTTTCTGAATGACGACATTTTCTCCAAATTCGTTTTAGATATTATATTTTATTAAAATTATTTTCCTGTTATTTTATTTTCATAATACTTAATAATGTTATTCAGTAAATAATTTGTGTATTGTATCGCGATTAGTGAATAATTCTGTGCAATCATTTTATTTGGATTAAATTTTACGAAAACCATTACTTTTTTCTTTGAAATGCGATTACACATTCACCGGTGAAATCAAGCTCCTGATTGTTGGAAAGTAATAAAGCAAAATAAATTTTTATTATAGTTGAAAAAACTTAACCTGTTGCCCCTGTTTTGAAGAAATGTCACGAAAAAGCTTTTAAATTAAAAAATAAAATATAAAAAGGGAAATAAATTAAAAATTAGCCAGAAATAAATAAATATGCATCTACACATAAGCGTAGCATCTACACAGAAGGATTTTGTAGACAAGTACAAAATGAAAATCAAGGCGAAGTGTGATGTCAGCTACAATTCAACAGGAAAGTTTTCATTGGTGACGCAATTCGCTTTCGGGCCCATCTACACATAAACACCTTTCATTAAAAAAATAATTATCAAAATCGGGCCTGAAAACCAGGGCTTATGACTAAAAAAACAGCCAGGTTGTATAAATATATAGATTGTAATTTATTAATGATTAAACATTGGAAATTTCGCTTAAACTTTCTTTGCTGTTTTTTTAATTTTAAAAAATCAAAATTCTATTTATTTTTAAAGTAATTTTTTTCTATTATGGATTTTCGAAAAATTTGGAATTTTGGATTTTTCCTTAAATAATTTGATTTGAACATTTTTAAGCTAATTAAAATAAATAATTTAAAATGTTTCCTTTTAAAATTAATATAAAATTAATTCCTTTTCAACCCTTTTAAAATTATTTTAAATTTCTTGGTGCTACCATCAGTGTAATAAAATATTAATTATAAATTATCAATTTGGATTTTTTAATTAATTTTAAAAGAAACCCTCTATGTAATCTGCGGTGCACACTTTCCCATGCCAATTAATATTTTTAACTGTATTTTCATGACATATATCTATGTAAATAAGTAGATGCGCGTTGTACGGTGAATATAATAAAATAGAAAAATATAGTGAACCCCCCCCCCCCCCCGTAGGGGTTCGTCATTTCTAGAAATATACAGTATATGTTTGTAGCAAAATTCCTAAGTTTATGAAAATAAAATTACTGTATTCTGTAATAAATTTTGCTTATATTTTGTGTTTGAATGGAAGAAAGCAGAGTTTTGCTGCTCCCTACAATGTATCACGAATATTTGTATGTATTTGATGTTTGTCACGTGATAGGAATCGTATTGCCAGATCATATTGTACAAAGATAATGATGTCTATTGAATTAACCAAGATCATGAACAAATTTGTTGGCTAATTCGATCCACCATTCTTGCTTTAAAATGACGATCACTTAATAAATTTTAAAATGATTTTAATTAATTTTTGATGTCATGTAAAATAGAGATATCGTAATAACGGCATATCACAGGTTTTATTCCTTTCTTTTCTAATATGACATAATTTACACCTTCAGAAACACTCATCTTTTCCGAAATAAAATCGTGATTTATGCAATTATTTAAAAATTCTTTAGTTTCATAAAATATTTATTGTAATTAAATAGAAATTGCGCAATTTATAGAAATATTTTTATTTATGTACACCACGGACCTTTGAATAAATAGAAGTTCAGTTTATTTAGATGCAGGAATAAAAGTCAGTGAATATGACATCATCACTGACACAGTTATAACAAAGTATATTGTATACATGGAACAAATTTATCTGGTTTCTGAATGACGACATTTTCTCCAAATTCGTTTTAGATATTATATTTTATTAAAATTATTTTCCTGTTATTTTATTTTCATAATACTTAATAATGTTATTCAGTAAATAATTTGTGTATTATATCGCGATTAGTGAATAATTCTGTGCAATCATTTTATTTGGATTAAATTTTACGAAAACCATTACTTTTTTCTTTGAAATGCGATTACACATTCACCGGTGAAAACAAGCTCCTGATTGTTGGAAAGTAATAAAGCAAAATAAATTTTTATTATAGTTGAAAAAACTTAACCTGTTGCCCCTGTTTTGAAGAAATGTCACGAAAAAGCTTTTAAATTAAAAAATAAAATATAAAAAGGGAAATAAATTAAAAATTAGCCAGAAATAAATAAATATGCATCTACACATAAGCGTAGCATCTACACAGAAGGATTTTGTAGACAAGTACAAAATGAAAATCAAGGCGAAGTGTGATGTCAGCTACAATTCAACAGGAAAGTTTTCATTGGTGACGCAATTCGCTTTCGGGCCCATCTACACATAAACACCTTTCATTAAAAAAATAATTATCAAAATCGGGCCTGAAAACCAGGGCTTATGACTAAAAAAACAGCCAGGTTGTATAAATATATAGATTGTAATTTATTAATGATTAAACATTGGAAATTTCGCTTAAACTTTCTTTGCTGTTTTTTTTATTTTAAAAAATCAAAATTCTATTTATTTTTAAAGTAATTTTTTTCTATTATGGATTTTCGAAAAATTTGGAATTTTGGATTTTTCTTTAAATAATTTGATTTGAACATTTTTAAGCTAATTAAAATAAATAATTTAAAATGTTTCCTTTTAAAATTAATATAAAATTAATTCCTTTTCAACCCTTTTAAAATTATTTTAAATTTCTTGGTGCTACCATCAGTGTAATAAAATATTAATTATAAATTATCAATTTGGATTTTTTAATTAATTTTAAAAGAAACCCTCTATGTAATCTGCGGTGCACACTTTCCCATGCCAATTAATATTTTTAACTGTATTTTCATGACATATATCTATGTAAATAAGTAGATGCGCGTTGTACGGTGAATATAATAAAATAGAAAAATATAGTGAACCCCCCCCCCCCCCGTAGGGGTTCGTCATTTCTAGAAATATACAGTATATGTTTGTAGCAAAATTCCTAAGTTTATGAAAATAAAATTACTGTATTCTTTAATAAATTTTGCTTATATTTTGTGTTTGAATGGAAGAAAGCAGAGTTTTGCTGCTCCCTACAATGTATCACGAATATTTGTATGTATTTGATGTTTGTCACGTGATAGGAATCGTATTGCCAGATCATATTGTACAAAGCTAATGATGTCTATTGAATTAACCAAGATCATGAACAAATTTGTTGGCTAATTCGATCCACCATTCTTGCTTTAAAATGACGATCACTTAATAAATTTTAAAAATACACAAAAAAAAAAATAGACATTCAAATTTATTTTTTTCTTTAGTATTAGACATTGATACAATAGCATTTTTATTGTTATTTTCTTTTTGAACAATGTTAAAAACTGCATGTGATATATCAATTTGAAATTCTAGAGTGGCTGTATTTTGAAACAAGGCAGTGAATTAAAAATTAGAAATTTTTCGATAATAGTGTTTAATTTAAGAATTTAACATGCACGAGTTTATGCAATTTGCTTTGATTCTTGTAATAATTATTACTTCTCTTATATGTTTAAATCTACATAGCATGAAATTATCGCCAAAATTGGTGATAAGCAGTCAATTTTAGAAACACAAACAAATTTACATAAATATAACAGTATTTCCTCCTATACCAATATGCAATGAAATATGTTTATGCAGCAAATATTCTTTTCATCAAAGATTGTGTTGAATGTATTTTTTAGCTTATACTTCATAGATGTATAACAATTCTATAATGTTCGAAAGACTATAGTATCATTAAAATGAACTTGAAACAATTTTTACCATTGGCCTTAAGGCTTCTGTCCTCCCTCGAGGAAACGCTCGCGAGCTAATGCTATTCGTATGGCGAAGCATTTTTCTAATAACTCTTTCGCATTTTGACATTTTTGAATAATTTTTTTTTGCATTGGATAGCTGAGGTGCATGCCGATAGCGCACCTTTTTTACTTTTTCGATTTTGGTTGCAGGTATACTTTTAAAAAGCACTTTCAGTTTCGAAACCGGTTTTGAAAGTGAAACTAACTTTGTAAAAAATAACTGCAACCGAAATCGAAAAAGTAAAAAAAGTGCGCTGTCTGCATGCACCTCAGCTATCCAATGCAAAAGAAATTATTCAAAAATGTCAAAATGCGAAAGAGTTTTTAGAAAAATGCTTCTCCATAGGAATAGCATGTAGCTCACGAGCGTTTCCTCGAGCAGGACAGGTGATTGGATGCAACGGAATGCTTTTGATTGTCTCTGTAATTAAATTATACATCCGATTTCATAAATTTTGAAATGACTTGCCAAAATTATGGAATAACTGTATATTTTCAATTTTAAACGATTCGTTTGGGTAGTTTTTGCTTCGTTATACGCGGACAGATGGTCAAAGTGAACTAAGACTATAGGTACTACGCATCTATATTATAAAGGCCAAAAGTGTCTGTGCGTAAAGCATACGTCATTTATCGAATGGCAACACTTTCCAATGAAATTTTCGATTTTGTAATTTATGCTACTACAGATTTTACATTGCTAAACATAGCACATTTTAATTTTTTACACCGTCGTATAGAGAAAAAAATGTGCTTTAAAATGCAATTTGTTTGAAAGCTGTATCTGAATTTGTTTTTTAGATATTACATTTTTTTATAGTTTTTACTACAAATTTTGTAATTATGGCAACAGTACCACTTCCTTTTCTCTTAAAATTGAAAAACAAATTTTAAATGCGTGCACTATGTAAATACATCGTCTATGATCGTGTCTCATTTTGGGATAATTTTTATTTTTATTCGTATTTATACCAAATATAAGAGCTTCATTTAATAACTTCATCATAATAACTGAACTTTATTTAATTTTACTGATTGCATATGCAAATAAAGTTTAATTTTAATAATTTGGACAACCGAGTTTCATAGAAATGTTATTTTGTTAATTTTATCTTAAAATAATATTTGTTTGAGAGTTAGACTGACCAATACACGGACAGATGGTCAAAGTGAACGAAGACTGTGAGTGCTACGTATTTGTATAGTTACGAATGCACCTAAAAACAAAAAAATAGATACCATTTACTCATGGCACATCTCGGAATGACTTTTCATACACTTGTTACTTATTGAACGTAGTACAGTGAATTAATTTTATTTTCACTTGACATATTTTAAGGTTTAAAATACCCCTCCCCCTCCCAATTTGAAGATTAAAAATAAAATCACCAATAATAATACAAAATGTTGGGTGATATTTTAAAGAAATATTTTTTTTGATTTTTTAGCGGGTTCAAAAAGCTTGATTTTCAATCAATTTCCATCATGTTGATTTCTGTCAGACTGATGTAAGGTAGTTGCAGATATTTAGAAATAGCAAACATTTTTAATTAGGATTAAAAAATACATTTAATACTGTATGGTCTTTTAGGTAGCTTTCATTACAAAAAGTAAAAAGCCACCTATTGCAATCGTCCGGAGGAAAGCACTTTTAGAAGATTTTGGTATATTTTCACCGATCATGACCCCCAGACCCCAAAACCACCCTCCGTGCAAATGTTGACATACATATATATATATATATATATATATATATATATATATATATATATATATATATATATACAGGGTGTTTCGCTACCAGACCGACAAACTTTGAGGGATGATAGTAGACACGAAGACAAACATTATTAAATAGGAAACCATGGGGCGCAAACGTCTTCTGTAGGAGTTAGGGGCCATTAAAATTTAAGGTCCAAAATTTCAAACGATGATAAAAAACGGAAAAAATGGTCGATTCGTTTGCGGTTTTCACTAAAATTATTCTTTAAATCACGATTTTTTTAGAAATTTTTTTTAAAAGTTACGTTCAAAAATTGTCGATAGAGGGCGCTTTAGACTTTAGAGTAACGAACAACTACTTTTTACCGTTATTTTGTGCATGTGGTTGAAATTATTCTAAAGTTTAGACTTTAACTTAAATTTTAAGCCCATAATCGGAAACATTGGGATCGGTTAACTAGCGAAAAATTAACTGTGAACAGAGGGGGAAATTTTAAATGCTCATAAATATTGGACAAATTAATCGAATTTGTTGCGGTTTGCGTGTAAGTCATCCCCTTTGTAATTATTTTATTCAAAATGACGTACAGCATTAGTGTCCCCATTTTTTGATAGAGGGTGCTTTCGACACATCTCCGAAATTTCAATGGCATTACTCCTGTATGTTTTACTACTAGACCAAGATACTTCCAGGAAGTGTTAGGGATCAAAGATGACTCGGAATCATATTATAATGTAACGTCGAAAATGCCTTTTTTACGAGTTAGGGTTAAAAGAAGCAGAGAAAAAAGCAACTTGATAATTCTACAACACGTTCTGTCGGAACTTCTGGTAAAAGCACATGTTCCTCTTTTGTTGCACCACTCTATAGCACGATGGAGCTCCTCCACATTTTACCAATGATGTTCGCAGACACCACAATATAGCATATGGACAGCGGTTGATAGGTAGTGGTGGCCCGGTTCGTTGGCCTGCCAGATCGTCGCACCTACTTCATTATATCAATTACTTTTTTTTTACCTACCTTTATTTTATTAGTGTATAATTTTTCTGTATTTTTTTTAAATGAACGTTGTTGGGTGGGGCTAGTTGAGCTCAAACCAATTGGTAGACCCCGCCCCACCTGGCTCAATCTAAATCTGAATCTGTATGGACTTCTTCTGCTGGGGTCAAATGAAAAGTTCAATGTATGAGACTCCCGTACCGTCAGTGGAAGACCTCTCTCTCAGTTCGAATTTCTGTAGCTGCCAGAAAGCTGTCCGAGATGCCAGGAATTTTTCAAAGTGAGAGGAATTGCATGAATCGCTGCTGTCAAGCATGCCCGACTACTTTTGGTCGTAATTTCGGACACCTTTTGTAGTAAAACCCCTAATTAAATTGTTTTCTTCCACATTAACGTGTTGCTGTTTCACTGCCTGTTTCTGTTGCCTTTTTCTCTGCTTCTTTTAACCACAACTCGCTAAAAAGACATTTTCAACGTTACATTCCTATGTGATTCCGAGTCGCTTTGCATCCCTAACACTTCCTGTTAGTATGTTGGTCCTGTAGTTAAACAGTTAGGAGTAATGCTTTTGAAATTTCGGAGATGTGTCGAAAGCGCCCTCTATCAAAAAATGGGGACACCAATGCTGTACGTCATTTTGAATAAAATAATTACCAAGGGAATGAATTACACGCAAACCGCAACAAAATCGATTCGTTTGTCCAATATTTATGAGCACTTAAAATTTCCCCCTCTATTCACAGTTAATTTTTCGCTAGTTAACCGTTCACAATGATTCCGATTATGGGCTTAAAATTTAAGTTAAAGTCTAAACTTTAGAATAATTTCAACCACATGCACAAAATAACGGTAAAAAGTAGTTGTTCGTTACTCTAAAGTCTAAAGCGCCCTCTATCGACAATTTTTGAACGTAACTTTTAAAAAAAATTTCTAAAAAAATCGTGATTTAAAGAATAATTTTAGTGAAAACCGCAAACGAATCGACCCTTTTTTCTGTTTTTTATCATCGTTTGAAATTTTGGACCTTAAATTTTAATGGCCCCTAACTCCTACAGAAGACGTTTGCGCCCCATGGTTTCCTATTTAATAATGTTTGTCTTCGTGTCTACTATCATCCCTCAAAGTTTGTCGGTCTGGTAGCGAAACACCCTGTATGTATTTAATATATATTTATATATATATACATCTGATTTTCGTAAAACTATCGTATTTATGAACCAATTTGAATGAAATTTGGTATGTACATGGTACATACAAATGTTTCGACCGAGTTCGTTGGCCAGCATCACCCGCCATCTTGTTTCAAAATGGCGGCCATTTAAATTTTTTTAATTTAAAATTTAAAATTAAATGCGAAAAAATTATCCTTTTATGTGTTAGAACTTAAAACAACAATTCCAGAACACTTTTCATTTTGTCTATATCTTAAAAAATGATTGAGTTATAGTATTTTGAATTTTTCTTATGGTTGACATTTTGAAACGATCAGATTTTTTTCACGTGATAACACGTGTATTTATGAATCGAGTTGAATGAAACTTGGTATGTACATAGTACATACAAATGTCTCGACCGAGTTCGTTAGCCAGCATCATCCGCCATTCTGTTTCAAAACGGCGGCCATTTAATTTTTTTTAAATTAAAATTTAAAATTAAATGTGAAAGAATTAAAAGTTGAAAAATATTTTTATTTTATGTGTTAGAACGTAAAACAACAATTCCAGAACACTTTTTATTTTGTCTATATCTTAAAAATGATTGAGTTATAGCACTTTGAAATTTTCTTATGGTTGACATTTTGAAACGATCTGATTTTTGTCACGTGAAATCAAGCCTATTTATGAATCGATTTGGATGCAACTTGGTGTGTAAATAGTAACTAAAGAGGCCTTGACCGAGTTCGTTAGCCATTTCCATCCGCCATCTTGTTTCGAAATGGCGGCCATTTAATTTTTTTAATTTAAAATTTAAAATTAGGTACAAAAAAGTGAGAAATTGAAAAAGATTTTTCTTTTATGCATTTAAACTTGATACAAAGATTTCAGAGCATTTTTTGTTTCGTCTGTATCTTAAAAAATGTGCTGAGTTACAGCACTTTTAATTTCTAGTGTTGCTCACATTTTAAAATTATCTGATTTTCGTCACGTGATAACACACGTATTTATAAACCGATTTCGATGAAACTTGATGCGTACATAGTACATACCGATGTTTGGAGCGAGTTCGTTGCCCAGTTCCATCCGCCATCTTGTTTGAAAATGGCAGAACATTATTTTTTTTAATTAAATTTTAAAATTAAGTGCAAAAAATAAGAAATTGAAAAATATTTTTCTTTAGTGTGTTTCACCTTCATACAAAGATTCCAAAGCATTTTTTGTTTCATCTGTATCTTAAAAAATGGCTGAATTATAGCACTTTAAATTTCCAGTGTGGTTAATATTTTGAAAAAGTCTGAAATTTGTCACGCGATAATATGCATATTTATAAGCTGATTTGGATATAACTCCGTGTGTACATAGTACATATCAATGTCTTGACCAAGTTCACTGTCCAACTTCATCCGCCATCTTGTTTCAAAATGGCGGCCATTTAAGTTTGTCAAAAATCTTTTTAATGCTTAATGATGTACAAACAAAAAATTTGAAATTTAAAAAAGGTTCTTTCTAAAGTATTTTTCTTAATAATGAATTCCGATGAAATGATTTTCCGAATTAATGAGTATTTTTTGCTTTGTCTTTATCTTAAAAAACGCCTAAGATATAGCAGTTTGAATTTCTATTGTGGATGACATTTAAAAAAAAATCAATTTGCCCGCGACAGCACTCGTATAGTTAATCGATTTCGATATGAGTGGCATGTGCACATAAATTAAGATTTCGACCAAGCTCATTGGTTTGTTTTATCCATCATGTTGCTTTGAAATGGAATACAGTTCATGATATCGTAGAATTTGGCGACTCTCTAAATCGCTGAAAATGAAACCAGGTTGAAAAAAATATGACTAATTTCTAAATATTCGTATAAATAATCAGTTTTAACAAAAACTAGCATTCAATCTTATAAAATCGTGTTCCACTAATTTCAGCTTCGTATGTTTGAATAATAAAACTTTATTTAAAATAAATAAATAAGTATATGAAAGCTACCTCTTCCTCCCGGCATTGCCGGAAGGACTTTTTTTAACTGCACAGGTACTGTGAACAAATAATAACTTTTCATTATTAAAATCATCAAATCTAAATGGAATGTCAGACTCTTTAAAAGTAAATGTATATTTTTGAGAAAATATTTATTCTTTATGAAAAACATTTACATTAATGTAACTACTTCAAGGCATTTGGTTTTGCAAAATAAATTGACATTTGCAAAATAAATTAAAATAGCAAATATTGTTTTACTTTTTTGAAAATTTTCTTTTCTATTACACGTCACATTTCATTGCAAACATTAAAACTAACAGAAAATACGAACGTTTTAACAAGTGTCAAACTTATATGATGGATTGGCAGAATTAGCGGTTAATGCAATTTCCAATTTTAATTCACTATTCTAGAATTTGAAACATTCAATTAATTTTGAATTTATACAGTTAAAATTCCCATTTCATAAATAATTGATATGAATGATAACACCTGGAAATGATAGCTGGAAAATTATAAATGATTTTTAAAAACGCACATTCTGCAATAATTATTATTTGTTTTAAAATTAAATTTCAAGAAATAAATCCAAAGTCGTAATACAAGATTTAATTAAAGAACAGATGACAGAAAATTAAAGTAATCAAACATGAAGGCTTTGAAATACGCATTACAATTATTTAGATTTCGCTTTTCGGAAATTTATTTCTCATACCTCATATAAAATTCAAAAATTTAATATATGATTATGTAATTTACTCATTTAGTTAATTTGTTTAAAATTTCATTAAAATCTGTCAAATATTTCATTTGTTAAGTGTTGCATTAAGAATATTCATAAAAGATTATATTTCAACATTTTTTTTAAATATCTGAATGACATTAAAACCACGTTGAACGACGAAATATGGTTCAGTTTTTTTACTTATTATATAACATTTTAAATTAGATGAATGTACAGTTAGAAATTATTTGAATATAAATTTGCTTTCAATTATTATTTAAAAGGAGTGCTCTAAATATGCCTAGAGAATTTTAAGAAAGATTAACTTTGCGTGCATATAATACAGCAATATTTATCGTGTATTCCTTGTTGTTATTTATTACGTTAATAGTAATAGCATCAAATATTAATTGAATAATCTTCTCTTCATAAAAGCGTAATGTTGACCTATTTCATTTATCAAAATTTTATTGATAATAAAATAAATCAATTTCGTCGCATAATTAATTTAAATTTTTTTAAAAAAATAAAAAAAAATTTCTTAATGTTTCTTTTTTTTTCTTTTTCTTGTTCTACATAAAATACTTTTCCATAATTTTGTGATACAATAAAATTTCTTGATAGTATAGAGGGAAAAAAAGTATACAAAAAGATAAAATACTGTCTAGTCAACCAATTTTGATTTCGATTTGGAAATATTAGACACATTTTACTATCGCATATTCCTTAAATAACTAAAAATAATTAATCTTGATTTTTAGAGTTACAATGCAAAACATTTAAAAAATTTCATATAAACGTCAATAATCTAAAAACAAGCACATAAAAATATCAAACTGTAGGAACACATGCCAGTTTTTAAACGTAAAATACAAACGTACAAATTTACAATTTCGATGACAGGCTACAAAAACACAATACGAAAAAAAAAACTACTTGTCACTTTAATTATAAAATGATTTTCTCTTCTGAACTTTGTTTAATAATCAATTTACCCTAAGAATATTTCATTTATATTAATTACGAACACAGCGACACGACTTGCAACAGTAAATTATTATCTTAATAACATTTCTCATGTACTATTGGGCTTAGTTTATTCAGATTATAGGTGTAGATTGCCGTTCCTGGTGAATAAAGCGAATAAAACTTTTTCCTTTGGCGACTAACGTGTGGCACATAAATCGTCATACTTCTTATAGGGATGCCCCTAATAAGCCTAAGGAATTTAGTTATGTTTTTTCCCTTATCAATCGCAGGATTATCTCTCTACCATAAACCCACAATCTTTACCATTTATTATTATTATTATTATTAATTAGTCTTATTGTTAATAATTTAAAAAATGTGTTTGAATAGGAACACCTCATTTCCGCGGAATCGTAAATTTATTGTTTTCTTCTAACATAATACAATGTGCAAGGAATCAGGAAAAAAATGATGTTTGGTATGTGGCGAATTAATTCAACAGCAGGGTTATACCACAACTATTTGCTATATAGAAAGATTTGAGCAGAGAAAAGAACATGTTTGGACCCCATTCATTAAATTTGGAGATATGGAAATTTTCAGATTCTTACAGGTGGACACAAGATATCGGTATGCAGTTATCCTATGAATAAGCAGGATTCCACGAAATATTATTTATTTTTTAGTAGATTTCTAAAAACTCAATCCGTCAATCGGTTATGAAAACAATCAGAATTTTTTCTGATTGATCATAAAGTTTATAAAAATTTTGCAATGGAAAATCCGGCAAATTTCGCTGATAACTAGCAAAACAAACCATGCAATTTATCAATCGTTCGCGAAATGTAACTGCAAATTTGTCATCTGGAGTGAAAAAAAAGTGATTTTCGGCAATCCGTCGTTAAAAAAAATGATAGAAAAACTACTCCTATTAATCGATCAATAGAAAAGAACATGTGAATTTTTTCAATCTGTCAAAGGAAAAAAAAGGCAAATTCCACCATTCCTTCTTGAAAAGCCCCTCAAATATCAGCGATCCAACGAATTGAATTTCGTCAACCGTCTGAAAAAAAAAACCGAAAAAAAACCGCCCATTTGTTTTGTGATCATTTGACGAAATTTGTGGCAGATCTTTTATTATTCCTTGAAACATTTTTTTACGTTTTTTTCAGCAATCTTTTGGTGCAATTAGCGTTTTTTTTTCAGCAATCTTTTGGTGCAATTAGCGTTTTTTTCGTTGGTCCATTGGTAAAACCAGTGAGGTGTTTTCGGATATTTTGACGAAAATTGCTATTTTGTTCTCCAGGATTCTTCGATGAAAGTCACATTTCTTCCACGATCCTCAGACGATATTTCAGCTTTTCGTGATTCTTTGTCTTTCACGTAATTTGCGGGATTTTTTACAATCTTTTGATGAAATTCATGTTTTTTCTCAATTCTTTGACGAAATTAACGGTTCTTTCTGCGAAAAATTTACGAAATTGATTTTTTTCGGAGACCATTTGTGAAAATTCAAGTCCAAATTCTGGGAATCGAATGTCTTAAATTTTCAGAAAATCGCCCTGTAATACTGTGTATGATTTTTTCTTTTAATTAAAAGTTACCTTTTTTTATGTTCTTCAGAAACAAATGTTTTAATTGTATTTTGATTTTATAGCGCAAAATAATAATACTCGCATATTCTAATTTTTTAAATAAGTTCTAATCTAGGAGAAAATGTTACTTTCTCCTACTTTTGTAATTTTTTACTTTAATTTAATGAGCTTTTTCATATATAAATATTTCCTATATAAATATTATTACTTTTATGCGATTCTTTCATAATAAGGTTACTAGTTTTCTTTGATTTAGGAGTTATTAAAACCTTAAAAATGTAAGTCTCGTTAAATATCGATATTGAGACACAGTGCGTTTCACGTAATCCACATTTCTATTTGCGATAAAAATTGTACTTCATTTTTAATGACAGCATCTCCCAAGTAGAAAGCACAGAGTAGTAACAGAGAATCAACTTCCATACACTGTAATGGCAACTTGTTTAACATGGGATTACGCATAAACAGTAGCGAGACGAGCGGATGACTCTGAAACTACGATCATAACACAAGAGAGGTTGCTAATTCGGCGAAACATCACTTCCTTGGCGACAAATGATAAACAAAAACATGACAAGAAAAAAAAAATACAGCGACGGCTTGCTGCTTCTTGTTTTGAAATTTATGAAAGAATTATTTTAATATGAAATAACTTTGAGTATTCTTCTTGCAAACAATACATGTGTCTCTTCGTAACATATCGACCTAATAATTTAAACTTGAAAATTCAAGAATAATAACAGTAATAATTACGAATCAATATAAGCGCGGAAATCTAAGATCAAATAGCATAAGAACGTGTGCAAAGATAATCAAATCAGCATTCAGCAAGAAGCGCCAAACCAGAATAGGGTTACATTTAAACAGAAATCCCGAGGATAAAAATCGCCAAAGTGATGGTTTAGTTTTTAAGTGATCCACTGAGGGCGTTCTTTTCAAGTCGAGTTGAGGCTCTGTTACGTACTCTGTGGTAGAAAGGATTTAGACTGCGAGTACACACAACTACTTTTTGTGGCTAGAAGTTGGTGTATTTGATGTATAATGACATTTCCAGTTCAGCTCCTCTTCAACTGCAGGACAGAGACCTTTCCTTTATGTAGGGTTGAGATAGTTATCTCCTGAACTATATATATCTCCTGAACATTCCCGTTTCCTATTATCAGTAACCGGCAAAAGGGAGAAGAAGAAAGATTTTCCTGGAATTCAGTTGAACTTGGTCAAAAATACACATGTGCTCGAAGTGAGCAAATAACAAGTTGAAAATTGCACGTCAAGTGTAACGAAGTGGTGCGTTCCTACAATAACGATGTTTAAAAAATATTCAGATCTATGTGTAATAGTATATAGTATTTCCGATGCAGTATATTAGTCGAAATCTTTTGCATGTCCTTGTAAATACTATTTGCTTTATAATATACAGGAAGTAACTTGTAGCAAACCTCAGCAACGTACATCAATTTCTTTAAATCTGAAATAGTTTAATGAAATTAAAACACACTCCAAACAGTGTTTCACCCTATACCATAATGCAATGGAATACTATTATGTGGTCTTGTAAAATAAAAACAAATACATTCTTTGAAATACAGAATGTACAGATATTTTAGTATATACTTTATCGATGCATATCAATTATAATATATGCTCGAAATAGTGTAAAATCATTAAAATGTATATCATTTAAATGTTCATCCAGTTTCATAAAACTTCGAGTGATTCGACAACTAATGGAACAATTATTTATTTTAAATTTCAAATGATTCGGTTGGGTAGTTTTAGCTCTGTGATATGAGGACGGATGAGCAGATGGGCAGACAAACAGATGGACGAAGGACTGAATGACGACTATATGTGCTGAGTATTTACATAATTATGATAAATACATAATATTTGATGTATTGTAATAACATTAAAATACATCAAAACCTATTTTCTTTCCTAAAACATGCAATAGCGGAATTCTTTTGTGAATTCCTGTACATGAGCTACAAATGCTACACATTTAATCTTCAATATCACTCTTTTAAGGCAAATAACATTATTATATAACATTGGCAATCCAATTATACTTACGTGAATTAGATCATGGCTAATCGATCTAGCGTTATAATCAGACAGACACACAAAATGAACTCATTAACACTATTCATTTATGTTGAAAAGCGCAAAAAATATATTCAAAATAAACGTTATTACAAACTTAAAAGACAACAACAACAACTACAACATCCAACAATGCAATAATGAGATGTAACAAATAAACGTTAATACAAATTTAAAAGAAAGAAAAAAAACTAATATGCGGAAATTTTAAAACTTTCTTCTATCTTATGTATGTTAATACTTCCTGAAAAATGCAACATAGCAGCGCCACTGGGAGTTTAAACCAAAATCTAGTTAGCAACAACTTATGTCTACTTATTACTGAATCTGAAGTTTGATGAAAATCTGTGACCTGATTTTTAAGATAGAGCTATTGCAAAATCTTGAAAAAAAATCCGTATAATAGCGTCATATGTCGGTTGATCCAAAAACTAAGGATCAACTTTTTATCAGGTACAGAGTTAATCTGACGTTTGATGAAAATCCATGCGTTAGTTTTAGAGATGCATTTACTGCGAAATCGTGAAAAATACATCACAGTAGCGCCATCTGTAGGGCAATTTACACCAAAAATTATACAACACTAGTATATATCATGGATTAACAGAATATAAAGTTTTAGACAATTTCATACATTAGTTCTTTAAATAGAGATATTGCAATAATAGAGGAATAATGCACCATGGAAACACCACCTGTTGAGCGATTTTCACCAAAACGTGATCAGCACAACGTATTCAAATACTATTTGTGCTCAAGTACTAACGAAATCTAAAGTTTTATGAAAATCCATGCATTAGTATGATATGCTATAGTGAAACTTAGGAATAATGTAGCACAGCAGCGCCAGCTGTTGATCATATACAACAAAAACTTATTAGATGTAGTTCATAACAATGTCTAAGAGAATCTAAAGATGTGTAATATTCCGTGCATTAGTTTTTGAGATAAGCGCCCACAAAATTCCTGTTACATACAGACAGACTGAGAGACTCACGTGCTCACTGACAGACATTTTGTAAAAACATTTTTTTCGGGTTCTCGGACCCCTAAAACATATAAATCCGTCAAATACCGGAATTCAAAAATTTTCACAAATCTTTCTTTTTTTTTTTTTTTTTTTTTTTTTTTTTTTTTTTTTTGTAAAAATAGAAGAAAGTAAAAATACATCTAAAGATCAAATAAACGAATCATTCTGGAATCGTATATTCATCTAGGACTTTTATTTGCCATGCATAAAGAAACCATGCATAAAGAAATCAAGAAAGAAGTGTTATTTGAGTTAAAGATGTAAAACAAGTTTTGATTCACATCGACTGATGATGCTGACAGTATTGTCGAAAATGATGTGTTATGTTTTATGTATGATTTTCTCTGGAAAAGCATGAGAAAAAGTTGCTTAAGGAAAAAAAAATGTTTCAAATTATGTCAGGAAAAGAGTTTCTACTCAGGAAGAACAAAAGTTGTGTGAAAATTTTGTTCGGCTGAATAATGAGTCACATTATATTCAAATGGTAGCCAATTCGATTCTCGTGCCACTGGAAATATGCCAGCATAAATAAATTTTGTTGTAGAAGTGATTTGTCTTTTTCCCAAAATGTTCCCGTTTTTAAATAACGTATGAAAAATTGAATTTAAGAAAAGACGAACTTTAGAGCCTTATTTGAAATTCGAACGAATTATTAATATTAATATTAATATTATTTTGTTGTTAATTCAACAGTAGTGATAATATTAGTTACCTTGCAAAACTAATAGTAACAAAATAAACTATACAGAATAAACTACAACGGAATTCTTTTCTGAGTGCCTGTGCATGAGTTACAAATATTATACATTTAATCTTCAATACCGATCATTAATGTAAATATCAATATTATTTATAAATTACATTGCAGTCCGATTACATTTAAGTGAATTTTACTATGTCAAGTCAACCTAACCTTATGACATCAGACTGACCAAACAATGATCTCATTAACACATTTTTATTCATGTTGGAAAGTGCTAAAAATATATTCAATATAATCATTTAGACAAACTTTAAGAACAAAGAAAAACCACGCATAAAAGCAAAAAAAAAAAAAAAAAAAAAAAAAAAAAAAAAAAAAAAAAAAAAAACCGAAGCATTCTGGAATCTTATATTCAACTAGAAACCTTTTTTGAGAAAAAATACATAAAGAAATCGAGAAAGAAGTGATATTTGAGTTAAAGATGTAAATTAAGTTTCTATTCACAAAGACTGATGACGCTGACTGTATTGTCGAAAATGATGTGTTTTGTTTTATGTATGTTTTACGCATGATTTTCTCTTAAAAAGCAGAAGAAAATGTTGCTTAATGGCAAAAAATGTTTCAAATTATGTCAGGAAAAGAGTTTCTTCACACGAAAAAAGAACTTTGTGTGCGAATTTTGTACGGGTGAATAATCAGTCACATTTTATTTAAACAGTAGCCAATTCAATTCTGGTACCTCTGGAAATATGCCAGTATAAATAAATTTTGTTGTAGAAGTGATTTATTTTTTTCCCAAAATGTTGCCGTTTTTTAATAACGTATGAAATTTAAATTTAAGGATGGACGAAATTTAGAGCCTTATTCGAAATTTTAGCGAATTATTTTTATTAATATTAATAATAAGAATATTGTTATTTAGTTGTTAATTCAACAGTAGTGATAATATTAGTACCTTGCAAAAACATGTAATGACGGAATTCCTTTCTTAGTTCCGGCACATTAACTACAAATACAATACATTTAATCTTCAATACCGATCACTAATGTAAATATTAATATTATATAAAAATTAGATTGCAGTCCGATTATTTGTAAGTGAATAAGACCACGGTAAGTGAATCTAACCTTATGACATCAGACATACCAACAAAATGATCTCATTAAGCCTTTTTATTTATGTTGGAAAGTGCGAAAAATATATTCAATATAATCGTTTAGACAAACTTAAAAAACAAAGAAAAAACACGATTAAATTTAAAAAAACGAAGCATTCAGGAATCTTATATTCAACTAGAAACTTTATTTGTGAAAACATGCATAAAGAAATCTAGAAAGACGTGTTATTTGAGTTAAAGATGTAAATCAAGTTTCTTTTTACATAGATCAATGTAAAAAGAAACAGTATTGTCGAAGATGATGTTTCATGTTTTATGTATGTGTTATGTATGTTTTTCTCTTGAAAAGCAAAAGAAAAGATGCTTAAGGCCAAATTTTCAAATTATGTCAGGAAAAGAGTTACTACTCACGAAGAAAGAGATTTGTGTGAGAATTGTGTACGTTTGAATAATTAGTCACATTTTATTCAAACAGTACACTATTCAATTCTCGTACCTCTGGAAATATGCCAGTGTAAATTAATTTTGTTTTAGAAGTGATTTGTCTTTCTCCCAAAATGTTCCCGTTTTTTATAACGCATGGAATTTATCTGATAAACGAAATTTAGAGCCTTGTTTGAAATTCGAACGAATTATTATTATTATTATTAATATTTAATTTTGTTGTTAATTAAACAGTAGTGATTATATTAGTTACCTTGCAAAACATGTAATTCCGAAATTCCTTCTGAACCACCTTTCTGTCCAACAGAATTCCTTTCTGAATTCCTGTACATGAGCTACAAATACTACATTTAATCTTCAATACCGATCATAAATGTAAATTTTAATATTATATAAAAATTAGATTGAAGTCCTATTACATTTAGTTGATTTAGACAATGACAAGTCAACCTGCCTTATGACATCAGACAGACCAACAAAATGAACTCATGAACACTTTTTAATTTATGTTGGAGAATGCGAAAATTATATTCAATACAATCGTTTAGTCAAACTTTAAGAACAAAGAAAAAACACGCTTAAAGGCAAAAAACGAAGCATTCTGGAATCTTGCATTAAGCTAGAAACTTTAATTGCGAAATATTCATATAGATATCAAGAAAGAAATGTTATTTGAGTTAAAGATGTAAATCAAGTTTCTATTCACATAGACTGATGACGATGACAGTATTGTCGAAAGTGATGTGTTATGTTTTATGTATGATTTTCTCTGGAATGCTTAAGGGCAAAAAAATGTTTAAAATTAAATCAAGAAAAGAGTTTCTACTCCCAAAGAAAGAATTTTGTATGGGTGAATAATCAGTCACATTTTTTTTCAAGCAGTAGCCAATTCAAAAGTCATTTATCTTTTTCCCAAAATGTTCCCGTTTTCAAATAATGTATGAAAAATTTAATTTAAGAAAAGGCATATTTTAGAGCCTAATTTGAAATTTAAACGAATTGTTATTATTATTATTATTATTATTTTGTTACTTCTTCAGCAGGGATCATTAATTCTACTTGTTTACGTTAAGAGCGCCTGTTATTAAGGAGAAGAACTGCTCAAATTAATTATTTTTTGAGATTTTCTATTGTGCCTTTGTGTTTAAAATTATTTACTTTCCTTAGATAAACTCTTTGAGCTCACTATTTTCTCTCATTTTTTTCACATCTAAAAATGGTTTCTTTACTATATTAAAAATTAAACAGAATGACGACAAAATTAAAATTCAACATCAAATGGAATATAATGAAAACATTCGAAAGAGAAACAATAAGATTCAAAAAGATTATTTAATTTTTTAAATTGTCTGAAAAAAGCACGTGGAAATCAGGTGCTTTTTCTAATAATAAATGACGTCATTCTGATGTGTAGGATTTCATCGGTAGGTGGCATCGAATGGGCATTGCTAATGACATAAATACAGCGGTCCATTTAAAGTGACATTCCAAATATAACTGTTCTCCCGTATCCTTTTATATAACCATACGTAATCAACTGAAGTGTCGATATATTATAATTTAAAGATTATGATGCATTTTCTCTTTATCTGTTAATATTTTAAATTATTTTTCAATAATCCTGTTTTATAATTATATAGAACCAACAAAATTTTAATCAATAAAATCTAATTTAAATACAACAAAGCTTACTTAAAGTAAAATTGAACTTTATTCATTTTGATTTCAAAAGGAAAATTCCCTATTCTAAAACAACTGACAGACTATTTTTATAGCTATTTTGAAATGTTTTAGTAAGTATTTATTTGCAAAACGATTTCTTTCATTTTCCGATTCTCTTTTGATATCTAAGATGCAATTTATATGCTAATTCCAAATCTGAAACATTTCGTTATGAAATAATGATAAAAGATCTGCTATTTCAATTGCAAAGTCAGATTTTTAGTATTCCTTTAGTAAATATTTAATGTTCTTTGAAAGCATTACGTAAATATATTATTACGTAACTTTTTATTGTTTTTTCTTTGAGAATAAAAAAAAATAACTGTAACAAAAAGCAAATATAAAAGCTGATTCACATCTTATTTTAAGGTATAGTCATGGAAAAAAAATGATAACCCCCTAGTAACTCTGCAAACAATTATCGTAGAAGAAAGTTTCAGATATCAAACAATTAGAAATAGAGTGTACTTTTAAATGATGTGTATAAATTTTGCTTAGGGGGTCATCTATATATTACAACGAACTCTAACTTTCGTTTTTTTAGTAGCAATACCCATTTCTGATAGCATAAATGCACTGCACACCTTTTAAATTAAGCTAAAAACAAATTTTCCCGTAATTCGGGTGATAAGTTTCCGAGATATTAGTTATTTTAAAAAGAGTATAGTTTAAGGACTGTATCCAAATTGAAGTTCGGTGCTCGATTGTTGACCGGGAAAACCCCGTTCTTGATCAAAGCATCTCAGGCGCCACTAAAGTAGTCATTGTTTACTGCTAGTTTACAGGGTAACATAAAAAATTTCTAAATATCTAGTCCCTTTATAGTAGGCAGCGCCATAAACCATTTTGCTGTTTTTTAAGCATGAATTTGAAAACTACTTGTAAGAAAAATTTTAAATTTAGGTTTTCCATAAAGCATCACTTGATAAAACTAAATCCATCAAAAAAAAAAAAAAAAAAAAAAAAAAAAAAAAAAAAAACCCTCTGGGCTGATATTCATAATTTTATCGTATATTAATTTCATAGTTCATAATTAAAAGAAGACAAAGTTCATAAACAAAAAAAAAAAAAAACGTTGTTGTTGAATGCTATATTTCAGAAACAGTTATTATTAAATAATTTTACATAGTAGCTGTTTCTTTTAATTACTTTTCGACACAAAGTTATTTCATAGATAAGAGAGATGTTTTATTCACTTATTTTCTTTTGAATCAATAACATATGTTAATAATCAATGAATATGCATATCTGTATGTCATTGCAAACAAAAGAAAAAATTGTCAAATGCCACAATCCCAAAACTTTCTTGCATGTTACTACTTCTTGAAAAACGCAGCATAGAAACGCCAACGGTTAGATGGTTTAGACAGATATCTAGTCAGCAACAACTTATGTAAACTTATAACTGAATTTAAAATTACTACTAATATTATGTAACTACTGCATGGATATGCAGTACTTTTTGAGATAGAGCTGTTGCAAAATCTTTATAAAAACTGCATAACAGCATCACATGTTGGGTGATATACATCGAAAAATAATCATGGTCAATTTTTTATCAGATACTAATTGAATCTGAAGTTTGATGAAAATACATGTATTAATTCTTGAGGTAGATTTTTTGCAAAATCGCTTAAAATGCAGCATAGCAGAGTTATTTGCAGGATGATTTACATAAAAAACGACACTAGTCTATGCCAGGAACTAACTGAATCTGTAGTTTCAAAAAATTTCGTGCGTTAGTTCTTGAGATAGAGCTAATGTGATATTCACGAATAATGCACCATAGCAGAGCCATCTGTTGAGCGATTTGCACCAAAACGTAATCGGCACTATGCTATATCAAGTACTAAATATAAAGTTTTATCTAAATTCATGCACTAGTTCTTGAGACATAGCTATTGAAGAAATTATAAATAAAGTAACATAGCAGCGCCACCTGTTGAGCGATATACACCAAACCCTATTCAGATATAGTTTATATCAAGGTCTGACAGAATCTCAAGTTTTGCAAAATTCCATGAATTAATTCTTGAGGTAAAGCTATTGTGATAATTACGTATAATGCACCATGGCAGCGCTAGCTCTTGAACGATTTGCACAAAAACATAATCAGCACCATGGTATGTCAAGTACTAAACATAAAATTTTATGAAAAGTCATACACTAGTTCTTGAGACATGGCTATTGAAGAAATTGTAAATAAAGTAACATAGCAGCGCCACCTGTTGAGCGATATACACCAAAACCTATTCAGATATAGTTTATATCAAGGTCTGACGGAATCTCAACTTTTGCGAAGTTCCAAGCATTAGTTCTTGAGATAGATCTATTGTGATAATTACGTAGAATGCACCATGGCAGCGCTAGCTTTTGAACGATTTGCACCAGAACATAATCAGCAACATGGTATGTCAATTAGCAACATGGTATGTCATGTACTGACTAAATCTAAAGTTTTATGAAAATCTTTGCACTAGTTCTTGAGGTGTAATTATTGTAGTTATTGTGAATAATGCAGTACAGCAGTGCCACATATTAAGCGACATACACCATAAACTAATCACATCTAATTTATATCAAGGTCTAACGGAATCTACAGTTTTGCCGGAATTCCGTGCTTTAGTTAATGAGATAGACAGCACAAAAATTTTTGCCACATACAGATAGACTGACTTATAGGCAGACTCACAGACTCAAAAAATAAACATTTTGTAAAAAAAAAAAAAAAAAAAAAAAAAAAAAAAAAAAAAAAAAAAAAAATTGGGTTCTTTGTTTCCTAAATTGTGTAAATCCGTTGAAAACCGAATTTCGAAAATTTTTACGAATCCAATATTTTTTTCTTGTTAAGGTAAATTTGAAAGAAAAAACATTGCAAAAATCAAAACAAAATATTTTGGTAGTGATAATGATATAACTAAGGGATGGGATGTGTTATGGTTTTTGTACAAAAAATCGTTATATAAGAATAAAAAAGATTCTGAATTCGCTGTTTTCGTACGCTACGCACAGAATGTAACCTTGGAAGCAGTTACTGGTGGACCTGAGCACTTCGGTTTATAGCGAAAGCAGTTGATAATTATTTCCAGGCATGGGGTGAAAAAACATCACGGGGTAACAACTAATTTTTTTGTAAAATTATGCAATATATATACATATCTATAGAATAAATACTCTCCTCCAAAAAAAATCAGTAATTTTGAACATAATTGTTGTTTTTTCATATGCTTTTTGCGTTTTCCAGTTTGTTATTTAGATATCGTTTCTCCGTTTTAAAAGAGAAGCTTCGTTACCATATGGCAACCAGTATGGAAAAATGTTGGATAATATATACCTGAAGTATAATTTATTTTACATGTTACTTGATGTGAGCAAAACAAATATTGCTGAAATAAACTACAACATTATATCATCTTGGAAACTTCCTTTCTAAAATATACTAATATAATCCATAAGATCTGTTGTAAACACATGTATCTATTCTATTTTATCGTAATGTTTGACATTAAGCTGCTGGGCATATTATCTATTGAATATCCTCAAACAGTATGTTTAACCGAGAGTTAAGTGATCAATCCAATCATTCAGGAAACTGAAATGACTTGTGTGATGATTTCCATGTGCAGGATATGTGGTGGTTTACGTATTAGTCAATATATTAAGTTCGGTAAACAAAACGCTTTGCAAGAATAAAACAAGATTTTCGAATTTCAATTTTATTATGATTTTTTCATCAATCAAAAAATACATATACCTTTGTTCTGTATGTTCAATGAAAGGCCCTTTTGACAATGTTTTTAACAATTTTCATGAATTCTATATCATTTTTTAAGAAATTATTCTTTTGTAAGTGCTTTTCTTGATATGTTTTACTTTGTATGATTTTTTTATACCTTAATTATTAAGGTAGCAAAGGGTTAAATCCGAGCTCACTAGGTTGCAGAATGTAGGTAAAAACCACTTTTTTAAGTTAATAAACTTAACAGACATTTTAAATTTAATATTTTTTTTAATATTATGTCCACATGTTATATGAAAAATAGCAAAAATGCGTTCAAATAAAATTTTTATATTTATCAGAATTCTTTAATGATTGGCCTCTTTGCTAGAAAGTAAAAAGCAAAAAACTGCCAAAGATTACTACTTCAATCAATCTTTTTGATTGTCATTAATTTCAGTGATTTAAGCATATTGTAGAACTACATGAATTAAATTTGCGCTTTTTTATAATTATTGTTTTACATATTTATTGATGAACGTTTGATTTTTTTTAAATATAAGATGAAAACAAAGCCTGAAATATTTATATTTTCTATAGATATATTTTTCATAATCATCAACATACAATAAAGATATATCTTTATAAAATCACACATAGAAATTATTTTAAAAACAATAAAAATTAAATGAATTGCAATACACTTTTTAAATAGTTTTAAAAAAGAATTTCCAGTTTGATCATTTAAAGATAGAAAATGTGTAAAATTTTAAAATTTAAAAAATTGCAATAAAACCGAAGTTTAATCATCTGCAGTTGCCACAGTCAAAATGATGCCAGTGTTAAAAACAGATATGTTGGTACTTTATAATACAGATATTAATGTGTTTTGAAATGTTCGGCTATTTTATCTTATTCCTGTTATACAATTTTCCAAAAACTATAATTTTTTTCTGCTGCATTAATAATAATAAAGCTTTTTATAACTTAAATACATGGATATTTCACTAGGTTATTCGGGGGATTCGGTACCTTTCACTTTGTGAAAACAATTAAGAAAATGTCAATTTTCGAACTACTTACTTAAAATAAATTTAGAAATCTGAAGTTCATTTTCAAGGAATTATATAAATAAATACGTGCCAAAACCAATTTTTTACTTTAAATAAGAGATTCACTTAAAACAATCAAAATGTAATAAACAAAACTTGTTTTGTAGTTTTAATCAATTACTTTTTCTGTGTGTATACATTACTAAATGTCAGTGCATATATAACGTTATCATTTTAGATGGAAGGGGATGTTGACTTACGATATCCTAAAATCTTTCTAGGACAAGGGCAGATTTGCCTTTTGGTATCATTATATATATATTTTTTTAATCCAACCACAGTTTGTTTTATATTAAAATAGTCTGTTTTGTTATTTAAGCATATCATCTATTTTTGAAAATACACTAGTCAACTAGTCAGTTTGAAAATACAAAGTCATTATTAAAACCAATAAATGATTTTAAAGCTATTTAATACCAAATAATGAAATACTCGAAAGTTTGGCACTCATATTCCTCTGCCATATGTTTAATAATACGGCTGAAATTCTAAAATCGATTAAAACTCGATTCGCATATTCAAAACGCAATTGGTCGGCCAAGTCGTATTTTGATGGAAAACACTTAAATACATTATTTAATGGCTGATTCGTAGTTTTACCTCAGTGTTTTCCTGCACCCAAAGATATGAAAACACGCTGGACTGGAAGCAGGAAAATACAATGGTAAACCTATGAGTGAACAAGTAAAATCAGGTTTTTAGGTGTTTTCCAATGAGATATGACTTGGCAAGCCAAATGAGTGATTAACTAATTCAGGGATTTCAGTTGTGAACTCCATGAGGTGATTGTCTGTGCTGCCGCTTCCTGGTCTATAACATAATTTACAATTGCCAGTTTTTGAAATTTGTTTTTAGCTTTGCAAAAGGACATTTTTTGTCAATACTTCTTTTTAAAACGAATTTTACTTTTTTAATAAATTCTCTGGAACCTAAAAGAATTCCTTATTATTTGTTTTCTGTAAAGGGTCATTTAAAAATTTATGTTTAAAACATGAAAAATATGTTATAAAGTAGCCCAAAATTTTCCTATAGCTCGATAATTAACATTGTTATTTTATCTTTTCACTTTAGTTATATCGATCATTTTAATCGATATCCATTTTTAATCTAAAATTACCAGAAATGCTTTTAACTATTGACAATATTTCGATTTAACATTTAGTAATTCTTGAGTTTAAAAATATTAAAGACGTAATGAAATGTTGTTATCCTAGCTTCATGGAACAGTAATTTGTTTTTAAGCTATTTTGCGATAATATTTTACGTGAAAAACGCTTCAAGTTTTGAATATTGAGTTTCAGAATATGTATTGTGCAAGAATAATTACTCCTGAATGCAAAGGTCATGATTAATCTTATAAACTTTTCTTCTTTTGTATATGTGTGAAATTTGACATCATAATTTTAACCTTTATAAGTTGAAATAATTGTGTTTACCATTCTTTTCAAAAAGTGTAATTTAACAGTAACTCAGCACATTTTTATATATTTTTCACATTCAGTGTTGTACAAAATGTGTGTTGCAAACTTTCATTCAAAAACTCTGAAAAAAATTTATAAAATAAATGTAATCTGACATTATCCTTTTTTTTAATTTAATAGATATTATTTCAGTATAAACGCTGTGAAAGGTAAATAAAAATCAAACAAAGCAGTTTTTATCACCGGTGAAACATACATTAAAATAATTATGGTAATTAATTTATTATAAATGTAAAAAATAAATATTAAAAAACAGGCATTCAAAAACATTTCATGTTGATCTTAAAAATTACGTCTAATTTCCTGACTACAATTTATGTTCTTCGAAATCTTCTAACATTGCAATACACGAATTCGCCGTTTAGCCCAATTCTAGAAAATTCACCGCGTGTATTTATGCTTGATACAAAGCAGAAACTAATAAATATTAAAAAAATATATTTTGATTTGTTTTTAAAATTTGGCAACAGAAAAAAACCTTTTTGTAATACAGCAAATATTATTTGATTGTAAGAAGCAAATATTTAAGAAGGAGTCTTGTTGTAAGAGGTTTAAAAAAATACGTTTCTACAAAGCTTTAAAAAATATAGGAAACGGGAAAGAAAAAATCATTATTTATACTGTCTATTAAGGATTTCAATTTGTTTCCTCGATTTACAATTATATTATTATTAATATCAATGTATTCATAAATAAGATCTAGGAATATGAAAATTTTATACTGCCACGGAGAACACATAACTCTGTATATGTTAAATTTTAGCACGCCCGTAAATGGATGAAAATAAATTACAAAATTCCGCTCATACATACATGAATCAAATTAAGCTAAAGAAGTATAAAAGTAAAAATAGCTTAATATAAAAAAACACTCTTCTATAAGTATTACAACAAAGACAAAACAGGAAGTTCTGACCCAGAAACTGGGCGAGCCTTTATTCAATGAAAGAGTAGATGATAGATAAGCGTAGTAGTAGATTAGTAGATAAGCATATCACAAAGATAAAGTACAATATGCAAGGGGTTCTTAAAACACAAGCCTCAAAAGTCACTCAGTCTTGACGTTTTAGTAAATAATCTGATAAAATATATAATTTTCTGAATGTCCAAATGGTGCACTTGGCAAAAGCCTACACTTGTAAATTTTCATTTTCGGGACTTCATGGTTTCTATACTCCGACAATATTTGTTTTTCGCTATAGAGTCGCTGAAATACATTCTTCAATATTTTAAATTTAGAAAGTTCTTTTCTAATCATATTTTCTTCCTTTTAATTTCCAAACTATACTAAAGCACTGAATAGAATCTCCGCAATACTTTAAAAACCACATGCCATACTGGCTCGATCCGCACCAGATGATTTTTAAAACTTTAAGACAAACAAATGTTGACATTCAAAACCAATCTTGTTTACTTTCAGTCAAGTACATGTTTTCTTAAAAATCACGTGTAAATGTACGCAATTAATGTGCATGAAAAGTTCTTTTACTGTCGAAAATAGTTGTTCTAATTCCAAATATAAAATGTCGAGATTTAAAAAATAAAAAAAATCAAATCAAATCAAAATTTATAAGCCAAGTTGTGGTACCTTCGAACCATTAGGTAGCTGGGTCCAGGCCTATTTTACAGAAGATCATTGATAACTTTAATTTTAGATTTTGTTAACAATGCATCTCCATGTGTACTTCTTTAGACAACGTGTATCAACTCAAAGTTTTTCTACGTAGGTTATCGAAAATCCAGACTACTTTTTTACAAACAACGTCAATTGGGCTGGACTTTCTTGGCTTTTTATTCAAATACATAAGTACTTTTATTAAACAATCACTTGTTTTAAAGTTGAAGCATATAAATACATTATTTTTATTAGATATACATACATATTTACTTAATGTTTCAAATGCAAAACTGGTGTTCCAATTACATCATAAAATCTTCAGGAGTGGAATATCTGGGACATGTATGAGAGGTATCTGGACCATGAGGGATTCAGTTACCCTAACAGTTTAATAACCCCTAAGTACCCTAATAAGTACCCTAATAATTTTATTTATTTATTGATTTATTTATTGGAGTTTCTCTTACAATAGGATATTAATTTTTCCTTTTTTTGCTTGAAGTAAACGAAATTGTATAACATGTTATTAAAATTACATAACAAAATGTTTCAAAAGCGTGTTGGCGGATATCAAATTAAATTATCAATGCGATATAGCAACACTTCGAATTTTACGATAAATATAAGAGAAAGCTATACTATTTTAAATTTATCGAAACCAACAGACTTTAACATAAAATCATGATTGCATTCGCCACAGATTTTATGGAGTTATGGAATTTATATTGAGGTAAATAAAAAAAGAATAAGCTACATATGTAATTGCGTGCCATATACATGTTTCCATTTTTATCTTGTTTATTTTTTTCATAAAATACTTATGTTACATTTATACTTCTTATTTTAACAAGGTATATAATGTATTTACGTGTTATTTTCTTGCTTAAATAAATCTAATAATTTCACTTTTGTTACTTTTTTGGGCCTGCTTGACTGAAATGATTCCCTTACAAGCTCTTTAATATATATATAATTTACATGACCTGCCTGGTTATTTACACTTTTTAATTCAGAATCTGATGTTCCATTTAAAAAAGAAAAAAAATAAAATAAAATAAAACTGCCTGGTCCAGTTTCCACATTTTTGTGAGGAAACTTGGCGCATGTAAAAAAGAAAGATGAAATATACACTTTTTTATTTTTAAATATAAAAAAAAGAAATGTGAAAATTTCTGTCTCTTAGTATGAACCTAACTGATCACATTTACAAAGGTTTAGACTTTTATTCTTTAAACAGTAGTTTTTGGAAGCTGAATTGCCAGATTTTCTAGACTCACATTGTAGAGTCATGGCCCAGTTGTCCCACATCACCTTATAAATTTCAAATTGTTAAGTATTCGAAAAGGTGAAGTTAAAATACCATATGGGCTATTATTACCTTAATTTTGGGCAACAGATTTAAATTTGTTTCGCTTTCCATAAACCTGCCATGAAGCTGCTAATTCTCCGTAAATAAATAATCTATATACAATATATGGCTAAAGATGACCGGCCACTTGCGATTTTAGACATTTTGTTAAATACCTAGAAAAATACATGAGTAATTAGTCTGAAATTCCAAGTGTTTAAACATAATAGTACAAATCACACATTTCCATGAAGATTTTTTTCCTGAAACTGTATAGGGGGCCGTCAAAAAATTGAAAAAGAACGAATATCTTTTGGATAACCCTGTCAAAACTAACTTAGCAAAAGCGCTCAAACTGTAGATTATGATTAAGGGGCTTATTGCAATAAACTGTTTATTTTTATGTGGATAGCATATATATTCCTAGCGAAATAAAGGTATTTATAAAAACAGGCCCATAATTTTCCAAGTTTTTTGCTTATAATTTGCAAAGTTCTTAATATAAAATGATATTTTTTTACTGAAAATATGACAAACAACATTACAACAATACCTTATCTTTATCATTTATCATCTTTGCCCAACTCAGAGCGGAAATGCTTTAAAATTAACTTAGTTAATTTACAATTATTTATAAAAATATTAAATGTTGCATCGCCTTCGGAGTACATGACTTTTATGATTCTAGCCTGCCTAAAAATGAATTACTGAACTCCATTACAAGACAAGAATCAAGTTATGGTAACTAGGAAAAGAATCCAATAAAACTGTAAAATTATAGCAATCCATTCTTTATCTAACGTCTTACCAGTTTGTGAGAGGTTATTCTATCAAAGCTTGCAGACGGGAGGTGTTGGGTTCGAAACCAATCGCGGTCTAACCATTCGGAGTTTTCCGTGATTTTCTTCGAACCTTGGGGAACTTGCGTAAATATGGGTTAGAATCCCTTAGAATGACCCCTATGGAGGGACTCTCTCTTGGGCCTGTATCTCTAGTTCAGGTAATCGGACGTCATAAATAACACCATTACCATCTTTATTCTAACATTTGCTACAAGTTACAAACTGTCACAAATTTTGAAGATTTTTTATGGACATTATAACGTCTTCTAAAACTTTCTTAGTCTTAAGAAGTGATAAAAATTTGCTACAAAATTTCTTTTTTTATATACAAGAATCATGTTAAGATAAATAAAAAACTATAATAAAAGTGTGAAAAAATAGCAATTATTTCTTTATTCTAACAAGTTATAAATTGTCACAAATTTTGAGAGGTTTAGTTTAGCTTAATTTAATTTATTTTGTGACGGCCGATTATCTACTCGAAGGATATAGGCCCTGGAGGGAGTGCCCTTCGTCGGGGTCTTTCTAAGGGAACCTAACTCGTATTTACGCAAGGTTCGAAGAAAAAAATTAAAGCTCCGAACGGTTTGGCCGACGGCCGCGATTAGGTTCGAACCCAGCACTTGCCGTGTACCAGTTACGAGGTCAGAACCTCACGGTCATTGGTGGGGCCACAAATTTTGAGAGGATATTTTTGTGTGTGTGTGTGTATGTGTGTATTATAAAATGGATATTAAATTTCTAAAAAGTGCTCAAAGTTGTTCATTTCTTAAAAGAGATTTCATAGTGAGTTATAATAAAAATTTAGAATAAAAAAATATTTTTATTCAAGTTCGAATTTTTGTGCTTTGTATTAATGTCATTTTATAGCTACTTTTATGGAAATTTTAAATTAAAAAAATATTTTAAAATATAAAATTATTTTACATTTAATTCAAATATTTACAATTATTTATCATATAATGCACAACAGAAATCAATTTCGAAAATATTTAGAAAAATACTTTTAAAGTGGATACCTTTTACATTTTTACTGCCATCGGAGACACACTATGCCTATAATAAATAGCACATTCTTAAAGAAAGCTGATTTGTCAAACGGAAAAAAATAGAAAATGAAAGTTCTTAACAAAATTCGTGTATTCGACAGAAATAAAGCAAGCCAGTAACATTGACGAAAAACAGACGGAAAATGATTTATGGTTTGGCTTTTTACTTCTTCCAAAACATTTTTGCGATAACATAATATTATCGAGGAAGATAAAAAGCAAAAATTAAATAGTTCTATGCATTCGACGTTTTGCGTTGTTATTAAATAATACATTAAAGATAATTTTTTTCGCTTATTTTATTTCTACTCTTTTTTTCACCTTTTTCTCTTTTGTTATTTTGGCATCACTTTCGTCTTCTGCTTTTGCTCTTTTAACTAGCGCCACCTGTTGCACTGTTTCCAATCTCTAATCTCCTTTTTTCAGTTCATCTTTCACTTTGTGCCCTTACGGACACGTGCAACCACAGCTGATGAAGAGCTGTATTGTTTTAGCTAGAAACGCGTCCTGCTTTGCTTTTTATTTTATGGTTTTTATAAAGTTCATTATTTTCATTATTAATTGTTGCCAGTGGATTCGGTGTTTTGCATCTATTTCACCTGTAATTTGAATGTTTACCATTATTTATCATGTAATGCACAACAGAAATCAATTTTGAAAATATTTTTAAAAAAATATCTTCAAAGGAAAGCGGATACGTTTAACTTTTTTACTGCCATCGAGACATACCATTCCTCGAATAAATAGCATATTCTTGAAGGAAAATTGATTCGTCAAACAGAAAAAAATGGCAAATAAAAGTTCTTAACGAAATTCGTGTATTCGGCAGAAATAAAACAAGCCAGTAACATTGACGGAAGACAGCCCGAAAATGATTTATGGTTTGCCTTTATACTTTTTCCAAAACATTTTTCGCGATAACTTATTATTTTCGAAGATAGATAAAAGGCAAAAATGAAATATTTCTATACATCTGGCGTTTTGTGTTGTTTTTAAAAGATACATGTTTTTTCAGAAAAAAATCGTATAATAAAAGTAAACAAATATAAATACAGGGTATAGGTGAATTTGACTGACGAATTCAGAGGATTTATAGTATAAGCTTAAAGAAAATCAAAAATTACCATAGGATATGGAGTAGCACACCAGGCATTTAATCAAAAATGCAGGGATTTTGAGGTGATTTGTGTGCGTGTGTGTGTGCATTATAACATTAATTTATATAACTTTGCAAAAAGTAATACATTTATTCGTTCCCTAAAAGAGATTTCACAGTGAGTTAAAAAATAATAATAATTGATTCCAGTGAAAAAAAAATAACAATTCTTTCCACGCTCCCCATTTTGGACTGCGATTACCAGTCATACTACAGTGGGTGGCCAAATTATTAGTTTCACGCCTAAACTTTACACTGTGAAGAATATGAAGCTTGCCTTTATTATTGCTTACTAGTGGATTGTTACTATTTTCAGTGCACATGAATGGAATAATTATTGGTAACTAAATAAGCTATAGTAGAAAATTTTTGTGAAAAGTCTGAATACAAGTGTTCCGAGACAAATTCTTCAACATTTCGTCGAACCTATCTTTGCCAATTACACTACTCTTGGTCTGTTATTTATACCTTGTTTTAAGCTTTCTTTTTGATTACTCATTATGATGCCAGAACATAATCAGCGTATTTATCGAATTTTTATCGTTATTAATGTTTCTTTTAACACATTTCGCAGAGAATAGAACTCTAGAGAATCCTCATAAACAACATTAAAATAACCAAATGTTCCCATAACATTCCTGATGCAAGTTATGCACTAAAAGTCCCTTATTGTTTGAAAACACCACTCAAATTTCATCTGTCAGTGTTGTCATAACAAAAAAATAAAACCAAATTTGCCAATATAAAAAATTGTTTTAAAAAAACTGAACACATTTGTACTGAGACAAATTTCTCAAAACTATAAAAAAAAAATCCGTTAAATTTAAGGCAAAAATTGTTGGCAGGCAAAAATTGCTGGCAGCAATGTTTCCAGCAGTTTTTGCCGTAAAGTATTTTTTATTACATCAAACAAAATTAGATGTAATAAAAAAATTACATTTAATTTCACTGCATTTTTTTACAGTAAGCATTTCATCGAACCTCTGTTTACTGATTATACTCCTCTTGATCTGCTAAGTATACATTGTTTTAAGCTTTCCTTTTGATTACTCATTATGATGCCAGACCATAATCAGGGTATCTATAAAATTTCTTTGGTAATTCATGTTTTATTTTAACACATTTCGTTGAGAATAGAACTCTAGAGAATCATCATAAACAATTCTGAACATTTAAATAACCAAGTGTTCCCATAGCATTCTGACGCACATTATTCACTAAGAGGCCCTTACTGATTGACAATACCTATCAAATTTTACCTGTCAGTGTTGTCAGCACAAAAAACATAAACCAAGATTGCCAATAAGAAAAACTGTTGTGTAATTAATAATTTGGCCTTCCACTGTGGATCATCAGTGAGTACCCTATTTTTTTCAGAACTTTTTACGAGTTATTACATTCCATACAAAACAAGGTACATATCGTTACATTTTTATTTCAATACTTTTGTTTTATGCAAAATTATTCCCTTCAAGCCGACTACAGTTAATGTAAAATGCTCAGTCGTTTTACATCTCTGTGGTAGCCCTATAGAGTGTTGTTAAAGCCCATATAGAGTGTTGTTATTGCCCCGTCTTCTTATAATGTATATGTACATAAAATCTTGCTACAAAATCTTGTATTGTAATTTTGGTATATATTGTGATAAAACAGATTCAAATATTTTGTGTAATGAATTCATGTTATGGAGCAATGTTAAATCCAGAAAGTTAAATAAGGTAGCATGGTCAAACTAGACAATGCAGATAGCTTTCCCATAGGCCATTTTATATAACACCATACATATCTTTTAATTTTTAGCTTTTATCAACATTGTACATCCATCTTAACTTTTTAAAACAACGCGTGTTAACTCAAACAAAAGACGTTCTTTGCTTGATAGAATACCGAAAATTTAGGTGTTCATTTTACAAACAACATCAATCTGTAAAGGTATAATCAAATATTACACAAATTTACATACAGGATGTTCAGCAAATAGGTCCCTGATTTCAAAATTAATTTTCTCAAAAACAAAGACGATAGAATAATGCGGTAAACTGTTTATTAGGTAAGCTGTAAAAATATTATACAGAAGTTTGAGTTTGGTGCGGTGAATATTTTGAAAAGATTGTGTTCTGATTGCGAAGATTGCTTGATTTGACATTTTTCTTGTTTCAGATTGCTTAAAGAGAACGAGTGTTTCGGCTTACAGTGCCGATTTACATGATTTTTCGAATTAAATTTCTGAAATTTCAATAATCTAATAATTTATTTCCAAAAATCGTTAAAAGATGGCAGTTAAAGTTGAAAAATTCGTTCTCCGTAAACAATCTAAAACAAGAAAAATGTCAAATTAAGCATTCTTTCAAATCAGAACGTAATCTTTTTCAAAATATTCACCGATCGAAGCTTCTGTAAAACAATTTTACAGCTTATCTATTAAACAAACAACTTACCACATAAGTCTATCGATCTTTTTTTGAGAAATTAAATTTTTAAACCAGGGTGTTATTTGCTAGACAACTCGATTTAAAAAATGGCCAGAGCCTGCCTTGTCTTTTTAATAAAAAACAATAAATACTTTTATTAATGATTTTTGTGATTTATGATTAAAAATATACAGATGGAGGACAAAATAATACGAACACCTGTTAAAAAGTATGATGTATTTCGCACTTGCAGTACAGCCACGCCAACTGCTGCAGAAGCCCGCAACCCAATGAGCGTGATAGAGGAAAGATCATTTTCTCAAAAGCAGTCACCTGCGTTGCATGCGTCTGTCGGACTGTCTGTGATAATTTGAAATGTCAGACCTGTCAGAGTTCCAAAGAGGAAGGATTGTCGGAGCGCGTTTAAGTGGAGCATTGGTTACGGAAACAGAAAACCTTTTGGGGTTTGCAAGGAGTACGGTATCAGTCGTTATGACAGCATACGTGAAAGATGATAAGACGACATATTTAAAGTGCAACAGTGGCCGAAAATCCAAGCTTGCTCATAGGGATAGACGAGACTTGAAGCGAATAATAGCCGGAAGTCACAAGCAATTGTTATCCGACATAACATCTGAAATGAACAGTCATCTCCAGGACCCCATTTTAACAAAAATTGTCAAAAGAAAACTTTATGCTGCTAGCATATATAGCACAGTGGCAATTTGAAAATCCTTGGTGATAGCAACTAATTCTTTCAAGCGACACCAATAGTGCAGAGATCACAAAGCATGGTCTCCACAGCAGTGGCAACAGGTAATATGGTCCGATGAATCGCCATTCATCCAATTTTAGACGACCATACGCCTTTATGTCTGGAGAACGCCCAGAGATGCGTTTAATCTTGAATAACTCATGCAGACTTTGAAGCATGTGGGTGTCTCTATTATAGTATGGGCTCGAAATCTTGGCGCGGTCCTGGACAAATTGTTATTTTGTATTGGGAGAAACAAATCCAATCACTATCTAAGCATTCTAGAGGATCATGTTCACCATTTAGACCAAATTGTATACCCTGGAGAGCGACTGTTTTTTCAAGACGACAACGCCCCTATCGACACTGCTAGTTGTGTTCAGCTTGTTGCAAAGAGCAAGACGATGAAGTTCATAATCTTTCCTGGCTCCCTCGGTCTCCGGATTTGAACAATATTGAACATTTATTGGAGTTTAAACTTCGTTCCCGATTTCCTCCTCCATCCAGCTTTTCGGAATTAGAGACCTTTTTCAGGAGGAATGACTTAATATAACTTTAAATATTGTCCATGACCTTTATGCATCTATCCCACGTCGCATTAAATCTGCACTTCAGTCAAAAGGTGGTCCAAGCCCCTATTAATAAAGATTTTCCTTTATTTCACATTATTTTGTCCTCCATCTGTAAATAGATTAATATTATTAGATATACAGTTGACTCTCGTTAATTCGAAATCGGATAAATCAAATCTTCGCTTAATTCGAACTAAACATAAAGACCTGAAAATTTCAATAGCAGAATAATGTGAAAATTTTTCATTTATTCGAACTCATTTTCTCTTGACTTCGTTTAATTCGAACTAACGGGATTCCGATTTTTCATTGCTCCTTATTTTTTCCCGGACTTCAGATTCTTGAAATAACTTTAGAATTGTTCTAAACAAGTATGTATATAGTCCCATGCATTTGATATCAGCTTTTTTAATGTCCCGTCTGTCCATCAATGATACCTCCACCTCATCTTCGTTTGTGCTTGTTCCTAATCTCTTAATTAGTTTATGTATTTACATCTTTTAATTTAATATTAAGTCATATTCTAATGATAACAGCCGAAATAAATCTTAAAAATACTATAACGTTAGTGTTTCTTTGTAATAGTACCACTTTAAACATGTTTTCCTCTCATACATTCCATAATTCGAACTCTGGATAATTTACATTACATTCTGGAGATTACATTTATTGTGGTCCCGAAAAGTTCGAATTAATGAGAGTCGACTGTATGTACATATTTACACTGGTGTCAAAAAGTTAAGCATAATAGGTATTTAAGTAAATAATGAAAGAATTGTAAATCGGAATATGGTAAAACGTGATATGCGAGTGTAAAACCATTATAAACTAAGGAAACAATTCAAAAGAACGATAATATTTACTTCTATTATCCAAAGTAGCAGTTTGCAAGAAAACTGAACATAGTATGGGTTCACACTTTAAAAGGAAAATGAAAGAAAACATTAAATAAAATAGTGATGCTGCAGTTTAATAAGGAGTGTAGTCACTTCTGACAGCCAGGCACGCTGCACAGCGATTTCCTATATCTGCTATGAGATTATGAATCAGTTGGGGGCTCAAACAGTTCCAAGCTTCTCTGAGAGCTCCTTTCAGTTCTGGAAAGGAGCGTGGTGGATGCGAAAGGGCTGCAGGTTGTCTCCCGTGCATATCCTATACAAGCTTGATAGAATTTAAATCCGGATAGTTAGCAGGCTACGACATGTACTAGAGATTTTCCGTTTCAAGGAAGTTGTCAAGCAGTAACACTCGGTGACAAGGCGCATTATCATCCATGAGTGTGAAGTCAGGTGCGACACACAAGTGAACATGAGGCTCAAGAACGTTGTATCTGTATCTTTTACCAGTCACAGATCCCGTGTCAAAGATATGAAGGTTTGTGCGGCCGTCCAACATGATGCCTGCCTATACCATCACTTCCCCTGATGAAAAAAGATGTCTTTCTATTATGTTTCATGGTTCAAAACGTGTTCCATGTTCTCTCCTTATCATTACCCGACGAGGATCACTACTTAGAATAAATTCGGGACTCGTCACGGACCATCACATTGGCTCACTCTCTTTCACTCCAATGTTGATGTTTCAAACTCCTGTTTAAACAAGCGCGTTTATGCCCAAACGTGAGGAGAATGCAAACTGTTGGTCTTCTGCCATGCAGACAAACATGATTGAGTGTCCTGTAAACAGTTTGTCTAGAAATTCGTGCTCTGTGGCGACTGACAGCGTCGAACCTAGTTCTCTGGCAATACTTCCCTTCTGACGTCGCTCACTTATTGCCAGATATTGGTCTTGGCGAAGGGTTGTGACTATTGGTCCACCTGGTACTGGTCGTTAGATAACATCTCCCGTACTTTCAAACCTCTGCAACTGTCTTGAGATGACAAACTGGTCCACATCCAGAATTCCAGACACTTCGGTTTGTAATCGGCTGGATTCCAGCATTCCAATGATTTTTCCTTTCGCAAACATGTCCATTTGGCGTCTTTATGCCATGATTAATCCTGTTTGATCGTAACAATGTTTCTTGGCACATGAGTTGTACGAAATTTGTCTGAACTGCCTATACCGAGCGAATCAGTTTATGAGTACTTCGACTTGGCGCAGGTATTTCGCGTATGACGTAGTTGACTGAAAAGTTTTGCATAAACCCATTATTTCTTCTTCAACCAATGAATCTCCGCAAGTAATTTTGAATAATTTTACGAATATTTACTCCACTTTTTAGCATTTTACGAATTATACTTGAATTTTGGACACCAGTGTACTTCATGTTTCAAATATAATGCAATTGTTCTACCTACCACATAATTTATTTCCAGAATGCGGTAACTCGGACATGTATCGGGTAAGTGGACCCAAAGGATACCAGCTGGATAGAGAAAATTAGAAAATAGCTTATTAAAATTACATAATAAAATATTAACAAAGCATGTTGGTGAATATCAAACAAAATTTGTTCTGTGAAAAAACCAAACTTCAAAATTTTACGATATATATGAAGAGGCTTATATAAGATAAAGTCACATTATTAGAAAATTATCGAAACAAATACTATGAAAACATGGTTACATTTACCATAGATTTGTTGGACTTATCGAATTTTTTTTTTTGAGGTAAATAACGAAAAACAAAGAATGGGATACTTATGTACCTACGTATTCGTTTGTTCATAGATTTATCTTGTTTGTTTTTTGTGTAAAATACACATGTAACATTTATACGCATTACCTACATTAAAGTACTTAACTATATTTTATTCTGATGTTTTTTACATAAACATAATTTCACATTCGGTCCTTTTTAAGACACCTCGCCTTGACAACGAATTTTTCTTTTGCAACGTTGTTTAGTTGATATTTAATTTACATTATCTGTTTGGTATATAGTATTTTAAGTTATTTACATTTTTACTTTCTTCTATCTTTACAAGAAGAAAGTATTTATTCGAGAATTTTTCGAATTCTGGTTACCGACGAATTTACAGATTTTAGGGATCAAAGATTTCAAAACACATATTTTTGCAAAATGTCTGTCTGTGAGTGTGAGACTCTGTCTTTCTGCATGTCACAATAATATTGTGGGCGCTGTATCTCAAGAACTATTGCACGGAATTTAATAAAAAATTATATTCAGGTAGACCCCAATATCAAGTGATGCTGATTAGTTCTGAGTGTAAATCACTCAAAAGATGGCGCATTTCTTACGATTTATGCAACAGATGTATCGCAATAACTAAGGCACTGATTTTTCAGCAAACTTCAGATTCAGTTAGTCCTTTACATGAGTTGATCTTGTTTTCATTTTGATGTAAATCGCTTAACGGGTGGCGATAGTATTCTGCATTCATTACAATTTACGCAACAGCTCTATCTCAATACATAATTAAAGGAATTTAATAAAAAATATACTCAGGTTATTCCTGATTAGTTTTTGGTGTAAATTGCTTAAAGGTTGCACTGATGTGCTGCATTTTTCACGATTTTCGCAATATATCTATCACAAAAATCAATGGGCGGATTTTCATCTTCAGTAAAACCGCGATATGAACTAGTTTTGCTTACATTTTGGTTTTATCACAGTCCTACCCAACAGGTGGCACTATGCTGATTTTTTCCGATTTCTTCAACAGCTCTATCTCAAGAACTAATGCGCGAATTTTGATAAATTTCGGATTGGGATAAAGCTTGTTAAATATTATTCCTGTTTATGTTTTGGTATAAATCGCGCAACAACAAGATGTTTTAATGTTGCATTTTTATCGATATCCGCAATAGTCCTATTTCAAGAAGAAATTCATGGAATTTCATGCTTTTAGAATCCTCACAATGAGAATAGATTGTCATTTGAATTTGGCACTGTAGTAGAGAATTTTGAAGTATTGATGTTCATGAGATAGAAGGAAGTTTTGAAATTGACACATCCGACTAGTTTTATATAGGTCCTGTTAAACGCCTGACTGGTCCAGTAACCCCATTTTAATGGAGCAACTTGACCCATGAAGAAAAAACATAAAATATCCATATATATAATATGACTACTTCAGAAGCAAAGCGGTACAAGTGATGAAAATTCGATTTGGATTAAATTGAGTTTAAAGATTGTTGACATTGAATTTAATCATCATTAATAATTGACTGAACTGAAATAGGAAACTGCCACTTGTTTTATTGTGGTCTTTAAACTCTTATTTCAATAAATGCGAATAAAGTAGATAAAAAATTCAGTTATATTTGTAATAATCAATGTTGATTATTATTCGGCAAAAGTGAATGATCTCTAAAGCGCAGCAAATAATTAGAAAATCATTTCTATTTCACTACCTGAAAAGAAAGAAGTTTATTTCTTAGCACTTAGTTCATTTTTTTCAATTTTGTCACTTATACCCCTTGCCTAATGAGGTCCTCATATACAGGGTGAACATAAAGTCCCAGCCCATTTTGCAGAAATAATTAATGCATGGATTTTATATTACAGATGAATGATACTTCGAGGAAATAGGTATATAGGTAACAACAGAGTAATGAATTACGGTTGTAGCGGCACGTTTGCATGGTCAGACATTCGAGGAGGTCAGGGAGACGTTTCATAGAAAATTTCAAAGAGAGACTCCAAAACAAGGAAATATCCGAAAAATGGTGCATAAATGGTGGATTTGTTTGCTTAGGAGTTCATCAAGGCACAGATCTACAAGACTAAGGTTACAAATGTGACAGTCCTAAACCAACGCATAAGCCAAACATGCGAAATAGTCACTGTGGGAATGTTGGAAAAAGTGTTTTGAGCAACACTGAACCGGTGAGAAACTTGTTTCGAACTTGATGGACATCACGTTGAAAAGTACTAATATACTGTATAATACTATTGAAATATAAAATTCATGAATACATTATTTCTACAAAATGGGCTGGGACTTTATGTTCACCCTGTATATTAGATATTAAAATATTCTCTGATATAGTGAACTTAGCTGAGCACATTTGCATGAACATTACATTTTAGAAGCTAAAAATTGCCAGAATATCCGAGTCACATTGCAAAATCATGGCTCATTTGTCCCACATAACTTTATACGCAATATAAAAAAGTTACTAAATATTTGTAAACATAAGCAGCAGCTACATGCTTGATCTACCAACGAAATGCAACAATATAAAATTAAAAATACAAAATAAAGCTATAAAATACGTAACCGACTTTACATATAGAATTTACGTCTTGATACGAAGACCAACATGTACTCTAATATAATTGTACCTAAATAGGTACTTTGCTACTAGCAAGGTACCTTTTTGCGGTAGACATAAATGTAGGCACCGGTGCCAAAGTTAAGAAAATTGCGAAAATATTAATAAATTTTTCTATGGTATATAGGTAATTTTGCGATACATCTTATGATAATCTTATGGTAAATGCACAATTTAAAAAAAGAAGGAATATTTTACTTAAAATATAAACTACAATGTAAATTTCATATGTATTCAAAAGGAATCATAAAAAAACTCTTGCTTAAAGCATAGATTATGAGACACTTTAAAGCACTTTCTGATTTCTATAACGAAATTTCAAAGTTTAGAAAGTAACAAAAACTACTACCCAAGTAAAGGTTATACAAAACGTATTATATATTTCAAAACCACATTTCAACAACTTCCATTCATTTCTAGTCTGGTCCTGGAGTTTCTTTCTGCAGCCATGTATAAAAGTTATGAATTCATATGCATTCTACATGGTACGCTAAAATTTAGTTTAATAAGAAAATACGCAATACAGTAGAACATTTAAATTCAGCAATTTCTACCAATAGAATGAAACGTACTTGAATTCCTATGTACAGACTGATATATCTACCAAATTTATGCACGCTACACATTAAGCTAAAATAAATTCAAACATAAGCTTAAAACTACGAAAATTAGATTTCTAGAAATAACCATTCATATAGAACTCTTTATCCAATTATTTTCGTAATATAGATTTTATTTATATTCTAAAAGCATCTATAAGTATCCTGAGTATGCGACCACTGACATTCTTTATAGTAAATTTACGAAATTATTACAATGCAGTATTATTGCAACGTACATATTAAAACCATTAATAAATGTTGAATTTAAAAATTTAAAAAAAAATTATTTCATATTTTAACTTTTTTGGTTCTGTATACGTATTTTATGGGGGTTAATAGTATATGTATTTTAATGGAGTATTTTTTTGTTTTAAAAATGCTTTTGCTATTATTTAAAAATAATAATATTAGTATGTCCATGCATTTACTACACGACTTCATTTATGTTTAGGCATTTAATAATAACAAAAATAATTATTATTTGCTTATTTGTCTTTGCGCCGTTTGCGTTTTTTTTTTATTTTAAACATATGTTTCTCTCTTTAAATTTAAAATAAAAGTTACTTTCCTGAAATAATTGTATGTAATAAAGCACAAAAAATATTAGAAACTTGTAACAGAAGTTAAATCTAATTGTAATACTATATTTTCTAAACGTCTCCAAAAATTCTTCCTTAGCCAATTGTCATAATAATATGAATTGAATAATGCACGAAACAATAACTTCATTATCTTTCAGACAGTGAAATATTCGTTAAACACTAATTAATCTATTTGTACCGCTAGTGTTAATGTTATTAATAAAAAAGTAATTTTTCCTAAAAGCTGAAAAAAAATCGGACAAGAAATGATTAATAATAATTATTATTATTGTTTTACTAACATTTTAAAACTTAATCAATACTTCATTGTAAAAAGATTGAATTTTGGAAAAGTGGAATTTTTGGAAAAGTTTTCTCGAAAAGTGTCTATGAGGAATTGCGATTTCATTTTAAATGGTTTCAGGGACACTAAACGCACAAACCCATGGGGTTTTTTTTCGTTATATCCACGTTTCAGATATTTGTTTTACTAGTGTAGATTTAAATGTTATTATGTATTTATTATTTATATGTGTAACACAAATCTGCCAATATGGAAGACTATCCGCCTTTGGCAATCAGTTTGGTCTCTTTTAAATGTATATTACGCATTAAATCATATTGCTTTTATTCATAATTTATTTTGCTCAATTTTTTCCAAATTAGGGGATTCTGCTAGAGAAATAAACATAGATATCATATACACGCCACAATGACGCGATGGCAACAAAATGGCAAGTATATGCCTCATCCGGCTGCTGTTGCTAATTTATTAATAAACTATTTATTTACTTTTTTAAATGATTTAAATTGAGTTTTTACTAGTGCTCGCGATGGGATACGTATAGCAGCGATACGTTTAAACGATATACGTATATCCGTATAATACGTTTCTCTGATATACGGATACTTTAAAATATACGTTTAAACGTATCCGGATACGCATAAGGACGTATCAGTTAAACGTATATTTAAGAATACGTATACTTAATATCGGGTGTCCCAAAAATGACTGATGGATTTTAAAATTTAATAACTTCCAGATGGTGACAGCTATTTAAAAAATTTTTGCAGGAGGGTTATGTTTAATGTCAGGAGTTTTTTTTGCCGTAACTTTTTATTTTACTTCGCATCTCAAACAATAGGTGGCGCTGACGGCGATTGAAGGCCAGGTGATCAGTGCTGAGTGAAGCGTCGAACTGGCCGTCAGCGCCACCTATTGTTTGAGATGTGAACTAAAATAAAAAATTACGGTAAAAAAACTCCTGACATTATACATAACCATCCTGCAAAAATTTTTTAAATAGCTGTCACCGTTTGCAAGTTATTGAATTTTAAAATCCATCAGTCATTTTTGGGACACCCAGTATATACGTATATTCCACGTATCGTATCTAATTTAAATAGTGGACTTCATCAGTCCTATGTCACTGAATAGAGAATAATTTGAAAATCGGTGGCGTTATGACAGGAATCTGCATAGTATGTCTTATACATACGAGATCGAACAATAAAAAGCGTATATTTTTTTAACAGTTAGCAAAAAGTTCACAAAAGATCAGACTCCTGATTGACCAATCTCGTGTCACTAACAGTGAAATATCTATCTGTATTCCGACCAAGATCTTGTTATTTTCCTTTATATATTTTTCTTAATAGTTTTATAAATTCAAAAAAAATGTTCATATGTGCCCCAAAGAAGAGGCAGTTGTAAACACAAAGGGAAACATGTGAACAGAAGGAAAAAATATTTTTGACATGTTTTTTATTAACTTTTCCATATGTTACCTATAATCATTAGTTGTACTATCTGTTAAATTCACCATAAAGAAAAATATATTTATATTTATTTAGTTTCTTTAATTCTTTAATTTAGTTTCTTTAATTTATTTAGTTAGAGTGATATGTTTAAGCAAAATATTATAAAATAAAAATAAGTAGATTTGGGGGTGGGGACTTAGATAATTGATAAAATATTGTTGCAATAAAATAAAAAATTAAAGAAGTAAACTTGAGAAAATAATTAAAGAATTTAAATATTGCTTACGGTTTTTTGTTTGAGGGAGATTTTAGGGAGGGAGCATCTGGATAATATTTATCGGAAATCTACCGAAAGGCGAAAGATTCTCATTCCTATATTTTCCTTATTTGCCAGTAAATTAAGGATAAAAAATTATTTTCCGTTTAGAAGCTTCCTCCAAATTTAATTTCTTTTGATTTTAAAAGAAAGGGGGGGGGGTTCAATAATGGAGATTTCACGGTAGTTATAAGATTAAAAATTTTATTACTTAAAATATATATCTATTTTCAAAGCACCAAATAACATAGCTGTTTTAGAAATGGAAGTAAATTAATACTACATGTTTGCAACAAATGAAATCGAAAAATTTGCAAAGTTGTTAAACCTAATATTTTTTGTATTAAGGATGCTTAAAAAATAGTATTAAAAACCGTTAAATAAAAAAATATATAGCATTGCATTTTAGAAAACGTTAAATTTATTTAAATTACAATTGAACATAAACGAGCTTTTTGCTTTTTATGTATTTGTTGACAGGTGTGTTTGTAGAAGTTTCTATACAAAATGAACTATATATGACGGAAATGTCTTCTAGTTCAATAAAATTATAGATAATGGAGCTGGCATTATTTTCACGAAGTTAACTGAAAGGAACAGAATCATTGAATGATTATTAGAGAATTTAATGACGTGTTCAGATCTGCCCCAACTCGCTATTTATAAGTGCCCCACATTCCCACAGGAGTTAAAATGGCAAATCATTAACATTTCTCAATTTTAGAAAAAAAAGTATCATTAAATATTTATTATTATCCATAGTATATGTTAAAGTATTAAAATTTAATAAAAATGAATAAATAAATAAAATTATTCTCTTAGCAAGTTGGAGATTTTACTTTTGAGTTCGGTAATCAGTATTTTTGCTCCTGGGGACAAATAAAATGTCGAAGAGCTTAAAAAAAATTTCCATATGTCTATAGGTGCTATCATATTTGGAAATTTTTTGAAATAAAAAATATATAATAATTAGTGAAAAATGGCATTGTTCTCATATGCCCCATTTTCACATGTGCCCCAGTCTCCCCCATATATGTTTTGTAATTCTTTGAACATTGCCATCTGTTCACATGTGCCATCTGTCTTGAGATAGAGCGCCCACAAAATTCATGTCACATACACACAGACAAAGTCACAGACTCACAAATTCACAGACAGATATTTTTTAAAAAACATGTTTTTCGGACTTTCTTACCCTTAAAACTTGTAAACCCGTCGAAAGTTTTCCCGAATCCAATACTTTCTTCTTGTAAAGATACAAAAAAATATAAAAAACTAAGTACTGCGCCACAGACCTTCCAAAGTTTAGTTTGATTGTACCGACAACTAATGTAAGACTTTTTATAATAAATAACTTAGTTTTTTTGGGGGAAAAAAATCTAAACTGAGGAACGTATTCAGATTTTTTTTAACACCTGCATAACAAGTAGTAGTTAAGTAAAAACATCGTAGTTCATTGAACAAAGAATCGCGATGGGGATACTCATACCGGATATTTCTCAATGTCTCTAATCCGCAGAAAAATATTAAAATATCAAATTTCATACCTAGAATGAAAAACGTGTAAACGTGTATACGTTTAACCGCTTGGATAAGATCCGTATATACGATGTACCGTATATGCTGTTTTGCGTAATACGTATAACCGGCGATGCAGTATTATACGTATAGCAAATCCGTATTTCGTAAAATACGTATTATACGTATACTCGTATAAACGTATAATCAAGAACACTATTTTTTACTATAATTATTAACTAAATTTTTTTTATTTGTTGTTATTTCCTTTATAAAATAATAGAAAATAGTTAAAAAATGTATATGCAACTGATATTTGAAAACGAATTTTTCGCCAAATTGACGTCAGAAAAAAATTGCTCGAATGTGGGGCGTATATGTGTTCTGCGCCGAGAAATCAAGAACGCAGTATCTTTATGTTACCATGGCGCAGGCGATAAATCGCAAAATATTGCACCCGTGGCATTGTTTTGTATTTAATTAATTTCATTTAAAATATAATGATATAATCATTTTACTTATTACATTTATAACACATATCATTAATATGAAACTGAAACGCTTAAAATTCGACTTTTATTTGTTTATTTTAAGTAAAAGGAGCAGAAAAAACTAAAAATAATAATATTTTGAAATTCCACAAGTGCAGCGAAAGAACAAAACATAAAAAAACCTAATTTACAACGGTCTGAATCCTTTCAAAGGACTTTTAGATAATAACCAGTAAGATGCGTTTCATTTGGGCGTTGCCATTAAAAAATAAGAAATAATCGAAATTTATGTGCCACGTACAGTAGCGTAATATACATATCGATTCTTCTGTTTTGAAGTGAGTTATTTGTTACTGTTATTACTATTATAATAATTATTATTATTATTATTACGAGTTGAAACCCACCGCATTCGACAAATGAAAATGAACTGATCGTCTGAATTTGTTAAAAAAATAAGGAAAATAATTGCAATAATTAAACAATAGAGATGTTGCTAGCCTACTTCTTTAACAAACATTATTTTTAACTGAAGTTTTATTTCAAGTTTTCAAATTATGGAAAAGATAAACAATATTTCTGTGCGTATACAGCAACATACAATTTAGATAATGAAATTATCAAAGTTTTTTATTATTATTATTTTCTCTACTTCTGTTCCAAACAATAAACTTCCTAGTAAATATCTATTGCGACTCTAAAGAAATAATGAGATATGTACATACTTCATTTGGTCAAATCAGAATAATAAACTCTTTTAGAAAGTTTCTCTTTTATATTTCCAACTTATTTTAAAACATTTTATACGTCTTTACTTTCATGCTTCATCTGTAACATATTTTTTTATTATGTATTTTCTGAATATTTGTATGTGATTTTCATAAATATACTCATACGACTCCTGTGGATATTCGTATATATATTGCTCCCACTGGGATATTAAAGGACAATGCCATGTAACTAGCTTATAAAAAAGAATATTTGTGAAAATCTGGCAACTTTCCAATTCTGAAACTGCTTCATTTCCCGTTAAAGATTTGGGAATAGAGTTATCAGTGAAAATTGTCAGCAGAAAATAACGCTTCAAGTGAAAATATCTCCAGCACGTGCGACGTAATTTACAAAATCGTGAAACTGAAATAAAAATAAATTATAAAATATAATGTGCTTTTTTGGATTATTTTCCTGTGTGAAAAGATTATAATATTACAGTTTGAATCGTTCAGATATGCTGGAAATTAAAGCTGTAAAAAATGAGTGAAATTCTGCGCAGTTTTACAATATTTACTTATTTTTTGAATAAAATAAGACCACATTTCTTTTAATAAATATTAGATAAAAACATTAAAATCATAAAAATATGAATTCAAATTCCAATTGAGTTAAATTAAAAAAAAAAAAAAAAAAAAAAAAAAAAAAAAAAAAAAAAAAAAAAACAGCGATTTTATTGATATTGGCTTGGCACTTTTTCAAACATCTTGGCACAGCTCGAGATTATTAAAGAGAAATTTGTTGCCAAATGATACAAAAACAAGTATGGAAACAAAACTACTGAAAATATTAAAATTGTTTGTATATTTATTTAAAATATTGCTTTGCGTTATATGTTTTAGAAAAAATATTCTCGTTGATCTATAATAACAAATAACTGGATTATGTAGGTTAAATAAATTGTAAAAATATTAGAAAATATTATTTCTGTATAAAGCAATGTTTAAGTTGTTCGTAAACTGTAAAAAAAACCCTTATCATTCCAAGATTCGTATTTGGGAACGTGCCAAAATCACATGAGAGTGAAATACCAAAATTTAAATATATAGGGTTATTAAGTTAAATTCTGTCTTTGAAATTTAACAATGCATTAAATATTATTGAAACTATTATACGTAACTACTATTATGCAAATAGAAAAGTGACAGTTTTAACTATTTTTAAGTTTTGTATACAAGCATTTTCTAAATAGTTCAAAATTTCGTCAATAGATTGTGATATTACAACTGCAAGAATTCTCACATAACATGTAAAAGCAAATCAAAGGTGTCAAGTTTATTGTTTTTATTTTATTTATGCACTGACAGATCTTCGCTGGTTGGGTTTCCCAGGGAAGTTTGAAAAAATTTCTTTGCTGTCCAAAGCAGGAGAGTACACCTCTGCAGGATACGCCCGCTCTGATCTGAAATTAAAAAAAAAAACTTCAAATTATTTGCATTGTTTTAAAATTGTTTTCATTCTTTCACAGTAAAATGAAAGTTTTCGGCATCCTTGTTCACGTTAAGATTATTTAGCTTCCTTCTGATTTGAGTTAAATTATGGCAGTAACAATGTTCTTTGTCACGTATGTGCGTTCGATTATATCACTATCCTATGTGTTTCCCAATTAAACTGATCTTGAAAGAGACAAAACTACATCTATTTGGAATTTACAAAAATAAATTGAATTTTAAATTTGCCTAATTGTCAGATCGCACTTTCAAAATAGAACAAAAGTACAAGAAAAACACATAAAATGTGGTTAAAATTTATGACAGTTGCTAGAATAGAAGTATTTTTTCATTTATAAAATCGCAAGGTTATCTCTATAGAAATAATTAAAAACTGTATAGTTAAAAAATTTAATCAAAAATCCTAAAACTAATTTCGAGGTGCGTATTTTCAAAAATAGAGGTGCCGTCCTGTAAAATTTTGTAGTTCACAGTACATACAAAACATGCAGAGAAAGACTAAATTCTCCAATTTTTATTATATTTTTACTCGATAACAATTCTAGTTCTACGTGCAGTAGTCTCTTCAGAACTCAGCACATACAAAAAATACAGAGAAAGACAAAATTCTCCTATTATTTTTATAGATTTATACGATAGCAATACTAGTAATAAATTGAAATTTTGAAATGAATTAGTGCAATGTCATTTATTGACAGAAATGTGAAAAAAATTAATTACTCGATACACAATTCATGAATTACCTGGCAAACACATCGTTCTTCCGTAAGTGTGTATTTATTCAACGTAAGACTTGAAAGCACGTTTTATATTTCCTGTTCTTCGTAAGGCATAATTTTACGCTACGTATCATAAATTTCAACTATGCTTTAAGTTACTCTAAGAAATATTATGATGGATAAATATATCGTTCTACATACTTTATACATTTATGCACTATAAGACTAAAAAGGACATTTTATATTTATAGTTTTAAGATATAAATTCACGCAACATAAATTTGAAGTTTTTTAAGTTAAAAGTAAGTTAGTTTTTTAAGCATTTTTTAAGTTAATACAGAATTTATTACATTAGCTGAAAATCATATCGCACTTCATTTATGCAATGTAGTATTTAAAGGGCATTTTACATTCATTATTCTATCTAAAGAATAATTTTATTCTATAATGCATAAATTTGAACTATTTTTTATGTTACTTGATTTACTATTTTATCTGAAAAACATATCGCACTTCTTTTGTACAATGTAGTATTTAAAAGCGCATTTTACATTTATTTTTCTTTATAAAGAGTAGTTTTATACTAGAGTGCAAGAATTTGAAGTATTTTTTAAGTTACGAAATACAAAATTTATCATCTTATCAGAAATAAAAAACGTCTTACATTATTTATTATGCATTTATACAGTGTGTAATTTAAAAGCGTATTTTACATACATTGCTTTATCTAAAGAATAATTTATACTAGACTGCATAAATTTAAGCTACATTTTAAGTCACTAGATGAAATGTTATGAACTATCTGATAAACATAACCTTATTTATTTAATATGCATTTATACACAGCACGATTTTAAAGCACCGTTTATATTTATTATCCTATCTAAAACATAATATTACATTACAAAGCGAAATAAAACATACCAAAAACTTCTAAACAGATAATCAGTTTTCATAGTTATGTCTTATTTTATAACGTGCCAATTTGTTAAATTTCTCGTTAATATCTATGATTAATTAGATTAATTTATTTCACAATTAATTGAATTTGTATTCATTAAATAAATTAGTTTAGCATAATGATTGGTTTTCTTTAAATATTAAGTCAGTCGATGTAATACAGTGATGGAATTCAAATAAGAACAAATTTCTAGCCTTTCTCGAGTACAAAAAAGAAAGACAAATTATGCAAAACACATAGATTATGAAGCTCTTTTTGATATACAGTAAAACCCCGATAATTCGGATTAATTGGGATCAGACCCATTCCGGATCAGCGAAAATCCAGATTATCCGGAGTATTAGAAAAAAATGAAATAAAATAAAACATACTTACAAAAAATCCCCCTTATGTTATACTGAATAGTGCCTGAATTCAATGCTGCAATGAAATATTCAATGAAATAATTTCTACAATGCTTCAATGAAATAATTTTCTGCAAGTGATATTGTAGAAGCGTTTTGTGACAATAATGAAGAAACAAACCTATGGGCTAACAAAGATAAGAAAGCGATCCTTATCAGACAATGTGTCTTATAGGGACTATTTTACCTTGCTTTCTTGCAATGCTCTAAAAAATTTTAAGTGCAGGGATTTTTTATGCCATTCCTAAGCAGTTTAAGTAGAAAATTAAGAAAATTGGAATTGCCAAACTTGGTGATACATTGTTGCTTCTTTGAAAGATAACATCAAAGTGTTTAAATAAGAAATCTTGAGGTATTCTTCCGAAACGACTTCAGAAAAGTTTTTTTTTATTCAGAATACGACGATGAAACAAGTTAATGTTATGGAAGTTAGCCAATCGCTTCTCGAAAAAAAATTGAGCAAACCGATCCGGATTAACGGGGTCCGAATTAGCGGGGTTCTACTGTAATAAGAAAAATGATATAAAATGTTGAAATTTTGGTACAGTTGAAAAAATTGTTCTTTGAACAAATTCTTTTCTATTGAAAATATACAGTTTTTTATTTGGCACTATTGAAAAAGACGGCACACTAATAAAAATTTCTATGAAAAATAATTAAAAGCAATATATCAGAATAAACATAACACAAAATATCAGAAATTCAAGCACTTTCACTGCAGTTGAAAACGATCGTTTCGACAAATTACATTATGTCAGTATTCACTTATAAAGATACTTTATGGAAAATCGTGCATTTTTGGACTTAATACAAAGCTGAAACGAATGGAAACAACATTACTGTATTATGTTGTAATATACAGGGTGTTTCGCTACCAGACCAACAAACTTTGAGCGGTGATAGTAGACATGCAGGCAAACATTAATAAATAGGAAACCATGGGGCGCAAACGTCTTCTGTAGGAGCTAGGGTCCATTAAAGTTTAAGGTCCAAAATTTCAAACGCTGATAAAAAACGGAAAAAAGGACCGATTTGTTTGCGGTTTTCGCTAAAATCACTCTCTAAATCACGAATTTTTTATAAAAAAATTTTAAAGGATACGTTCAAAAATTGTCCATAAAGGCGCTTTAGACTTTAGAGTAACGAAAAAATACTTTTTACCGTTCTTTTATGCATCGGGTTGAAATTGTTCTAAAGTTTAGGCGTTAACATAAATTTTAAGCCCAAAATCGGATACATGGGGATCGGGTAACTAGCGAAAATTAAACTGTGAACCTAGGGGGAAATTTTAAATACTCATTAACATTGGACAAACTAATCGATTTTGTTGCGGTTTGGGTGGAGGTCATGCCCTTGGCAATTATTTTATTCGAAATGACGTTCAGCTTTGTGTCTTCATTTTTGATAGAGGGCGCTTCCGGCACATCTCCGACATTTCAGTGGCATTACTCCTGGGTGAAACAAGAAACAGGCAGAAGCAGAAACAAGCAGAGAAACAGCAACACGTTAAAGTGATTGAAAACTGTTTATTTACAGGTTTTACTGCAAAATTTGTTCAAAATTACGACCCGAAATAGTCCGGTATGCTTGACATCGGACATGCTTGACATAGAACTCCTCACATTTGATATATTTTTCGCAACTTTAATAGATTTCTAGCAGAAATATCTTCAAAAATACAAGCTGCAAAGTCTTTAACTGATGGTATATGAGTCTCATACACCCAACTTTTCATTTGCTCCCAGCAGAAGAAGCCCATACAACCAGTTTCACGAAGCCCACTGTTCACACTTGAAAAAGTCGTATGACGGTGTGCATGCCTATGTGGAAAACGCTCCTTGTTCAACTTCAAAACGGCGTGTCCGTTCAAAGTCCGCAGCTCCATATACGAGGAACATGTCGACCAGTTTATCGTTCAAATACTCCATTATACGACCTCTGGAACCGGTTCGCGAATGATCATTGCAGTGTGATCGCTTTCACGCGCATTACCGTTTAGCGCCATCTACCTCAAGGAAATCGCAGCGCCATCTATTGTCTCTGTTAAGTTTGCCGGACTATTTCTGGTCACAATTTCGAACACCTTTTGCAAAAAAAACCTTTAAATAAACTCTAACATGTCACTTTAACATGTTGCTGTTTCTCTGCTTGTTTCTGTTCCTTTTTTCTCTGATTCTTTTAACCATAACTCGCAAAAAAGGTATTTTCAACGTTACATTCCTATGTGAATCCGAGTCGTTTTTGCATCCCTAACCCTTCCTGGAAGTATCGTAGTCTGATAGTATAACACCCAGGAGTAATGCCATTGAAATATCGGGGTTGTGACGGAAGCGCCCCCTATCAAAAATGAGGACACAAAGCTGAACATCATTTCGAATAAAATAATTACCAAGGGCATGACTTCAAAGCAAACCGCAACAAAATCGATTAGTTTGTCCAATGTTAATGAGTATTTAAAATTTCTCCCTCGGTTCACAGTTTAATTTTCGCAAGTTACCCGATCCCCATGTATCCGATTTTGAGCTTAAAATTTAAGTTAACATCTAAACTTTAGAACAATTTCAACCCCATGCACAAAAGAACGGTAAAAAGTATTTGTTCGTTACTCTAAAGTCTAAAGCACCCTCTATCGACAATTTTTGAAAGTATCCTTTAAAAATTTTTTTATAAAAAATTCGTGATTTAGAGAATGATTTTAGCGAAAACCACAAACGAATCGGCCCTTTTTTCCGTTTTTTATCAGCATTTGAAGTTTTTGACTTTATAATTTAATGGCCGTTAGCTCCTACAGAAGACGCTTGCGCCCCATGGTTTCCTATTTAATAATGTTTGTCTGCATGTCTACTATTACCCCTCAAAGTTTGTCGGTCTGGTAGCGAAGCACCCTGTATTTGTACAGTCGTGGAAAAATATGTTAACATCTCCTACTAACTTTGAGAGAAATAAACGTAGAAGTTTACTGGTACGAATCGATTGGAAAATAAGTCTACGTTTAAATGATGTTTATAAAATTTTCTCAGGGGCCGTCCTTAAATTTATTCATTTTTTAAAACATAGGTTCTAAGTATGCTTAACAACAAAATTTCGTGTCATTTGGATAATAAGTTTGGAATTATAAAAATTCAAAGTTTGGCGCTGATAATATTAATTTGCATTTTCATATTTCTTTTAATATTTCTTGAAATTACAATCCTAATGTGATTTTTTTGTAGTTCTAATACTAAGTAAACCAAACTTAAATACAATTATTTTTTAATTAAAAAAAATTATAATATGGAAGCGGAATTATGAAATTAATATTAAAAAATAATATGAATAGCAACCTAGAATATTTTTGGTGGATTTACATTTTTTATGCCTTGCTTTATCCAAATCAAAAATTAAATTTTTTTCTTCTAAGTAGTTTTCAAGTTATGCATAAAAAACTTCAAAATATTGTTTTAAGGAGCCATTTATGATGTTCAGAACAGTATAACTTGAAAAAATATATATTGATTTTACTCAAGTCAATGAAGCATTAAGGCTAGAATTTCGGTGTCTCGCTTAATATCACCTTAAATCGTTAGTCTAAGTTAGCCTTATGATGTAAGCAAAGCATAAAAATTTTGTTTCTCTATATCGCGATCGTGCATTAATCTGAATCTTTGTTACACTCATATGCTATGCAAATTATCAAAAGAGGTCTTGATATTGTTTATAGAATTATACCTTGATATAGCAGTTCTTCAGTCAATAGCATGGATTTTTAGAAAAAAAATAACCAGGAATTTCGTGTAATAATTCCGATATTCTTCATAAAATATTCTATAGGAGAGACTGGGGTAGATGTGAAGTGCCTTTTTTCGCTAATTATTATATGTTTTTTCAGTAAAAAAAAATTCACTTAAGATTGTAGCACCTGTAGACATATGATGAAAATGTTTTGAAGCTCTTCGACAGTTCGTTAGTTCTCTGGAGCCAAAACACTGATTTTTGATCTCAAGAGTAAAATCTCAGTTCCAATTTGTTAGGATAATAACTTTATGTACTTATTCTTTTTTTTTTACTTAAATCTTTTAACATATACTATAAACACTAATAAATATTTTTGATAAAAAAAATTTTTCTAAAACTGATAAATGTTAATGATTTGTCATTTTAACTTTAGTGGCAATGTGATGCACTTGCGAACAGTTTAGCTGCGGACAGATATGAACTGTTCATAAGTTCCCCAATAGTCATTCTGTGATTCTGTTCCTTTCAGTTTATTTATTTCAATGGGTTTTAGTGTTTTAAGGTTACCACTGACAACGATGCACGTAATACTGCGCCAACACTTGCATCTAACTGTCTTAAAGTCCTATCAAGGGTCAAAGTTGTAAATATGAATTTGGATCATTCTGTATAATTCTTCGTAAAAATATTGAATGAATCCGTGCAATTATATTTGAATAATATTCTTCAAGAGTATAGATAATCTACTTCCTACAATATTCGCATGGAATCATAAAGGCCATTTTGTTTATTCACAGATATGATAATAAAATTGGGTACTCTTTTTCTCATCAAAAAAGTACATACAAATGTGTTTGTTCCATTCAATGGAATTATACAAGAAGGATGATGATCGACTAAATAAAAAAATTAAATAGTAGGACATTTTATTGAGCTATTGAGTTCAAAAGTACCATTAAAAATGTGCCTATGTAAATAATTTTACCTGAATTCCCAATTAATTTATGAAAATTGCCATATTTTTTTCGGATAGATATTTTATAAATCTCATAGATTTTTCTGCAGAAAAATTATCTCTATCAATTAGTATATATAATATCGATTAATTTAAATATTCTTCACTAATTATGGAAAGGCTCATTTTTTATGTATGTGTGTTTGCGATGTCTAGTAAAATTTACAGATCGTACAACCCTAAAAGTTTGTGTCCAAGATTACTACAGCAACACCAAAGACTCAGAATGTAAAATTTTCAATAATTACCTGAATTATTACATACGAATTTCAAAAAACTTTCATTAAAATTTGATCTCAATGTTAGTAACAAAAAAAAAGGGTCTAACGCACGTGCAAAAGCCTAATTACACATTAAAAAATGAAGGTAAAAAAGAAGAATTTTTAAGGGTATTTTCTCCTTATTTACTCTTTTACATCATTCGTACCACATAGTAAAAAAATTAAAAACGGAGGATCGAAGGAAAATATCCTAAAAAATAATACTCTTACATTTCAAATGCCGCAATCAATCCATAAAAATACCGCAGTTAACTCCTTCAGAATAACTCAAAAACATGAAAAAAAGTTCAACGTTTCAAAGAAAAAATGTTTTTCTCCCTTACCGTTACACTGTAAAAAAATAGTAAATTTAGAGTACTTTACCGAGAATATGTTACTTTTTTCTACAGAAATGATCAACTTTCGTATTTGTTTTATTTTGTTTTGTTTTATGGGCAAAAACTGTTAATGTAATGGCAAAGTCTGGTGATATAGGATCAAAGTCCGTTTTTTAATGGCCATTGCCTGGAATCTCTGCTGCAACTTTTTGACAGTGTATGGCCCTTGAGACGTAATTTTCAAGTTACTGTTAAATTAAAAATATGCTTTTAATGCGAATACCTTCATCTAATTGATGGTATAATTAATTTTTAAGATTTATTATATCATCCATATATTTATATCAACCATTAATAGTAATTTACCGTCTTTCAAGTATACCGACGAACTCAGATGATTTCGCCTCTCACATAGACGATTTTTTTTTACGCTAAAAGTAACTAAACGTCCATATTTTAAGTCCATAAGTCCTTTTTTAGAGTATCTAAATAAATCATATTTACATCATCTACAAAAATTTTGAAACATTCGAACGGTAAAAATATTTTTTTGTAAATAAAGTGTGCGAAAATTTTCACCTAAGTATTTCGTCGCTGTGTCGTCCCTCCAGGGTGCAATTATAAAGGTGCTGACAAATCAATAGTATGTTCTTAAAGCAAAAATTTTCTTCCAATCGATGGTGCAGTAGGTTAAAAAAAATAAAAGTTTTAACCTTTTCAAATACACCGGTAAATGCAGGTCACTTCGCGCCTGACGTCTGCGATATTATTTTCTGCAATAAAAATAACCAAACCTCCGTATTTTAACTCAATATTTTTAGAGTATTCGTATAGATTTTACTTACATCATCTAGGGGAGACTAGGGTACGATGGACCACGGGGAACAGTGGTCCACCCCCTGTTTTTGATATCATTTCTGTTTTTGTATGCTTCATATTTTTGTACATACATGGCAACCCTGCATCTGGAGCAGGTACTGAATATAAATTTAAAACCATGTGCATAGTTGCCATTTTAGTTATTTTATTCTTGATAGTTGATTTCAGACAAGTAAAAGTAAATATTTTCAGTTAAACATATATGATATTTTTTACATTAAAGATTTGTAACTTGGAAGACATTGCTGAGTACAATAAAAAGGTAAGGCAATATATAAAATATTTATTGTAAGCAAAATAATTGAATATAAAACATCTTTTTTAAGTCAATTTTTTGTCAAAATCACTTATGGGGTACAATGGACCACCAGAAACCTGGGTACAATGGACCACCAGAAACCGGGTTACAATGAACCATGGTCAATTGTACCCCAGTCCTGTATTTTGTGTTTTCTAGAAATAAAAATTATATGTGAAATTAAGAATTAATAAATTATTTTATTTTTTTGTATGTAAACTAATGATTCACGTTGTGTAGTGCATTTTCGAAACATTATCTATATAATATGTTTTCAAGTTCCAAAATCAACTCAAACATCAACAGCTAGCAAACTAAATATTTTATTTATTTGATTTTTTTTTGCCTTATTTGCTTTTTATGAACATTCAGTTAATTCTAAATTCTTGCACTTTTACAAACATGCATCCACATCCAAATTTTTGATCCCCCCCCCAAAAAAAAACATAGATTCATGTGCTGAAAATCAAACCAAAATGTATTTATGTTTTCCAATATTGTTGATGGATCTCTTGTAAATGTTTACGATATTGTAATGATTCTTCCAGATCCTAATGTTTCACTAGAAAGCAGCAGGCTTTCAGTGACACAAATTTCTTTTGATGTATCATTTCTATCTTTAATAATCGTTAAACTTACATTATATCTATGAGTTTAAAGCATGAATAAACAAATTATGATATATTCTATGCTTCTTCTTATTAAAAAATATACTATACTTATATATTTTTTCAGAATTACATGTGGTCCATAGAGTCCCAAGCTGTGGACCATTGTACACCGGCCATGGAGTGCAATGGTCCATTTTATTACTTGCTATTTAAAAATATATATTAAAAAGTACACATAATTGTTTTTTTTGAGTATATATAATCTAAAATGTATTGTATAGATAACATGTATTCATGTGAGTTTTTTTTTAATGAATATTTTAAAAATAAACAGTCAAAGTTAACAAAAGTAGTCCATTATACCCCGGTCTCCCCTACATTCAGATAAGAAAAATATTTTAAATTAATTAGACTAAATTTGTAAAAATCTGACTATTTCGTGAAATCTTTGTTCGCTTTTCATGCGCATAGATTTTAAAAATAAAATTAGGCAGAAAACAAAATACGAAATAGAATATGCTCTCAATTCTAATTTTTTTTTTCGTTTAAAAATATAAATTCAGATAATGGAGTAAACCATATGAAATTATATACGTATGTGGTTAATATAAGTGTCCGTCATCACGGGCCCGGGCAAAGCTGGGTGGATCAACTAGTACAAAAGTAAAACAAATTATCAATAATCAAAATGATATTGTTTATTGGGTATTTGAGTGATAGAAATAATACAAAATAATGTTATTGCATTATTAATATATCTCTGTAACTTATTAATTTAATTCAGCTTATTGATTGAAATTGAATTTATTTTATTCTAAATCCATTAATTTAATGAATTAATCAATAATTTAATAATGAAATCTTCTGCACTCCTTTCTTATCATCCATATTAAGTAAATAACTACAGTAATATGAAATTAAATGATAAATTCCGTAATATATTTGTATGTAAAATAATCTTAAGTCAATAAATGCAATAATATTTGAAAGGAGCATTTGAAAATACTGACAGTCGGCTTTCAGTAACGTCCTTATGGAGTCTGAAGGATAGCTTTGTTTGGTCACAAGAATGACAGTTAAATTGAAAGGAACTTTTTGGAACAAAAGAAACACTGACAAGTGCATTTGTGCCAATCAATAAAGGTATGAAGGAGAGTTAAGAATCAAGAGTATATTGTATTCAATATAAGGAAATAGAAAATAATACATCAGTTGATATATTGAAAAATTGAGTAGAAAAGAATAATGGATAATTTTTGCTGCAAAATTACGAAAGTGTGTCAAATATAAAAATTATATTTTTAAGAGATTATTTTTGAAACATTATCAATTAAATAATATCAATGTCATTTTGTTTGCCATAAGTTTCTACATATTTTCTGCAACACATTAAGAGTTTATTATTATGATGCGAACTAGAAGTTTGTTTAATCATATTGCAGAAAAAACCTTTTGTATCTTTATTTTATGAAAATCGTGATTCTCCTACTACTCCTTTAAAATTTTCGCTTCTTCATTTGGCGAGAAAAAGTAAAATCAGACTCGCCAAATTGCCATTGCTCAATTTCTGCTCTTTTTGTATTGTACTAACTAATAGTGTATATTTTCACAACAGTAAATAAAAGGTAATTGATTTAATTTTTATTTAGACTGCTTAAAAAAAGATCATCTTAACAGTTTAAAGTGAAACATTTACACACTTAAAATATATTAAGAATGCGCTTATTTTTACAAGTTAAGTTTCAATTTTAAAATCAATTACAAAGAATTAGGTTATTTTAGAATTTTTGGAAAGAAAGGGGATACAGTAAGTTGTCACAAATACATTTTTCCCTGTTTCATGATGAATCTAGTTTGCTAACATTTATTTTCATTTGGCTAGTGTTTTTCATTTCTTATCGCCAAATCGCAAATTATGGTTAAAAGCCAACGAGAATCCTGTCGAAGTGTCATCTTACCCATAAACAAATTGATTGGAAGGCATACATATATGCTCATAAGCATCGTGGTATTATTTTTATATTTATGAGGATTAAAGAATTTATGAAGATAAAAGGTAGGTGGAACTTGGGAACAGATTTTGAAAAAAGGGCGGCAGCCAAAGTGCAAAGGTGATATCGAAATAAATAATAAACAGATGATAAATCCACACTTTCAGTAAAATAATCTAGTAGATCGAGATAATGTTTAGAAAATGCACAACTGAATATGTCTACTGTAGAGGTGTCCACTGTCAACGGTGTACATGGCTAATTTCTAAAGTAGTCGGAAGCATTCTTACACATATATGACGGATTCGACAGACGAAAGTATTGATGACGTCCATTACTGACTGTATTAAGCTTAAAAATGAAGTAAATAAAACGCCATCTAGAGCAGATGATAAAAGGAAATAGGTCATTCTCATATAAAGGGAAATTTTATGTTCTTGTCCAAAACAAGAAAAATTAATGAGTCTATCATGAATGTTTTAATTTTAATTTTTAAAACAGATAAAGAGCTACATTGTGCAACAGATTAAACATCAGAAAAATAATAATTTTAATATTTAAAAAAATTACAATGTTGCAAATGTCATTACCATGCATGTCCCTAACTTCAAATTAAATAATTCAAAATTACACTTTTAAGTGTTGGAAAGTCTTTGAGCAAAAACAACAACAATATAATAAATTTTTATCTCTCTACTTATGATATAATTAACATTTTAGCTTCTAAATATTTTTTCTTTTAATTTTAATTAATTAAACTTTGTCCCTGGAGTTGATGGTCATTACTATGGTGCAAAGTGTTTTCTTTCATATCTCATCACTAGTGGGCGCCAGGGAATACTTTTAGGTGCTGTATTGTAGAGTAGCACATGTAGCACAAGCAGTGGTGTCTAATATTTTTGCAATAGGTATGTACTGTTTCATTTTGATACTTTTATTCAAAAACTGAGAACAATGTTTTTTTATGTGTCATTACCATGTTTCATTTTATTAAAATATAATAATACAAATTATGAACTGCATTAATTGAATTATATAGATCTCAAGGACCATTTTGAAAGTAAATGCACTGTAAGCCTTTAATTGCTATAATTTAGCCTAAAATGGGGATAAACATTAAAAATGTCATTATCATGTCTTTTCGCAAACATGGTAATGGCTAACAGGTCATGGAAAAGAGAAATTTCAAGACTTTTTGTATTTTCTAATATTATTTCACAAAAATTATCATCAATAACATAAATTTGAGTTACTATAATGATTTAAACTTACTGACTTATTGTTTAAAAATTAATTAAATCCGATTTTACAAAACAACACCTACAACTTGTTTTCATTTATCTTTGTGAACAAAAATGATTTTTCTTTTACATTATTAATGTTTATATTTATTTCGTGAATTAAAATAACAAGTGGGTCCATGATTAAATATAATTTTTTTAATTTTTTAATGCATTTATATTTTATTAAATTGAATTATAAAGTAATTAGTTTGATCTTCCAATTATTAATTTGGTCTTCTATAAATTAAAGCCATAAGGCTAACGATTTCTACTGATATTTTTCTCATAATGTCAAGCATGCAAACAATCCATTATTACAAAAACATAAAAAATTAAAAACAATTTTTTTTTTCAAAAGCAAAATTTCCATTTATCTGATAATGACCCAATTACGTATAAAAGAGCTCATCAAATAAAATATAAAAACCCAAAGCCAGACAAATCCATGGAATATACTTCTGATTTTAAGTAACTTTGACAAAATTTGCAATTCGATTACAGAAAAAATCCTCAAAATTTAATACAACAAATGTTAACTATGTAAAAAATGCGTTTACAGAACGTTGTTCTTTAACGTTTCTACAATCATAGTCATTCAGCATCAGGGGTAAATAAACGAATATTTGAGAAAAGTAACTCACATCACTCTTATCTTCGTGTATTGCACATACGTCTTTGAAAAAAGTTAAACAAAACTCTTTAAAAATGTAAGTTAAACCCTATGACAGTCTTGCAAAAGGGCAAAATTGTAATGTTGTTTTCTCAGCATTTTGTTTTAATTGCTAAAAAAATTTGATTCTTTCAAAATTATAGAAAAATCTTATTTACGAATATGAATGTTATTCTGAGTGTGTTAATCATTGCACAATGTATTAAAAATCCATTAAATCAACTGAGTTATATCATTTTAATTATTGCTTACATTGCAGTGAAACCTGGAGCTTAGGGAACGTCTATAGACGGGCTTGTCAGTGAGAGGGTTACTACCATTTCATTTTCATCACTTTTAAAAAAATCATTAATATATTTGTTAAATTAAAATACTTTCACAGAAAGTTTTATGTTTCCCCCACTACCATTATCGATTACAAATAAATGCAAAAATATACATTTTAAAGGTTACATAACTGTCTTTTACCAGCATTTGAACCGTTTTCATACTTTTTTACCTATTTCCATTGAGCTCTAATAAAATATCTTTATTTTAAAGCGTTAAAAATTCTGAAAATGCATAAATAGCCTTTACGTCTTAAAGAAAAAAAAAATTAAATCCTTAATAAATAGAAATATTTTTGCACATCTATAGCAGTTATTCCCCGTCAAAGTTCATTATCACTTTTTCTTATCAAGAATAACTTTCTACAGATTTATTTTTCTGGACCATTTACGATTCTTCCCTGAAACTATTTAGTCGTACGGAATAGATAAAAATAATTTCAGCTGCAAAATGTTACAGTGAAAAAAAGAGAAGAAAATAACACGAAACGTTCTGATAAGAATTTTTCTATTAATATTTGTGTTACTTGTACTTTTCTTCGTCAATAAAACTTTGCCATTTTCATATTTGTCGTTCTCCATGTTAATGCTAATGCGTTGACATATCAGTGAGAATGAAAGTAGTCAGGTTGCTAATAATCATTTATTGAATACGGAAAAAAATAATCATAAAAATAACTATAAATTATGTATGTGTCAGAGGAGTGAAACCGTATGCCTCATTACTGGTTATTTTTTTATATCGAATGCTCTAACATAACTTATTGCAACTTTACGCACATACTTTGCATTTATCTTTGTACCTTAATACAATTTTAAACGTATGATTAACTCATCACATTTTTATTAATAAATGATTTTTTATTTTTTAAAAGATCAAATCATTCGGTGTTACCGTATCGCTGTGGTAAAATAGCATAGATTTGTTTATAAAATGGAGTTTGAGTTACCTTTCTTAATGATACAACGGTGGTCGAGTGAGTTTTGAAATTTTGTGCTCAGTCGTGGTTTCCTAAATTCTAATATTAGTGCGTTGACATGGTTTCATTTCAGTGGACTTGATAAAACGTACATTTTCAAATTCACCACAACACCAGTATGTCATTTATCCATGATGCTTTAAAAAATAGGAGTTTAATGGGCGAAATATTGGAAAATGGCTGCCGTCATTGAGCCAGGTTTCATGTGATCTTCCATGGTCCTTAGAAACACTTGATTATTCAACGCGAAAATCTGAAAAATGAAATTGATGAAAATTAGTACAAAAGACTGCGACTGCTGAAGTAATTCCAAATGATGATGGTGTTAACATTGACTGAATCAGTTTTCTTCAAAAGCTACCGTAATGGGCACAAATTATTTGGACAACTAGCAAAGGTACTGTTTCCTAAAATAATACGAGAATCTACATCCTTTTAAACACTAGATGTTGAATTCGAAACGAACATTAAGGTGTTAATAAATAATTATGAGCGAAGAAATATTGTTGTTGGTGATGCTATAAAAGTAGCACAACTTTCGGACACCCAATATGAAAATGGGAGCAGTTTCTATGTGATAAAGAGAAGAAGAAAGAACTTACACATTTCATTTCACAAGAATGGCAAAATAAGCATTATCTGAAACAGATGAATGCACGAATGACATATATTCTAACTAAATGACTAATTAAAGAAGACACTAAATTGTTTCCAAGAAGAGGTGAAACGCGTCTTTTTATTTAAGCACGCAATGATTGAGAGTCTGGATTTAGAATTATTATTATTATCTCTATAGATACAGATGTAGCAATTCTCACACTGTTCTTTTTAAAAAGCGTTTAAAAACTACAAATCGTTAATATTTGTAAAATATGGATCCACTGATAGGATAAAACTTTATAATTTGAGTGAAATACATAGACTTCGAAATAAATAGGTATGCAATGCGTTATCTGGAATGTATTCACTGTTAAGTTGCGATAAAATAAGAACTTTCGCAGTCAAGGGAAAATGATTATTCCAAACACTGAATTTCGAGAATCATTGAAATTTTTGGTGCTCAAGCTGTGTATGTAATAATGTATCAAGCGTGATTTGATATAATAAATAAACAGCTTTAGTCTGTTTTCCAGCTCTTTTATGAAAACCTCAAATACTCTGACATCAATAAATTGTGGTAAACTAGTTTTTATGCAAAAGAGGGATCTGTGAAGTAGCATCGCCTTCCGATACATATACACTCTACTTACAGAAAATGAGAGCTGATTACCAATGTCTTGTTTGGAAGAAGTACCTACCGGTTGATCCCAATCTTCCATATCCAGATATATATATATATATATATAAAGTCGAGTCTCTCTATAACGAAACTCTATCCAACGAATTTCTCTATTTAACGAATTTTTTGTAGGAACGATCAAGTTTTTCATGATTACATTGAAAAAAATCTCCATATAGCGAAATATAATCTCCACTTAACGAATTTTTTCAAAACTGTTCTTCCATATGTTCAGAAAACACTTCAAATTATTTATAGAATAATTTTTTTTCGTTGATTTCTGATTTATATTTCATAGCTGCATTCCTCTGCCTTATTATTTATATCCAAAAAAAGGCATTTTCCTCCCCCCCCCCCCCCTAAAAGAAAAACATCCTTTTTGCATGGTTACACTTGACATTGTTTTAGCCAAGATGAGCACGCTTTCTTGGGAAAGATTGAAACATTTGTTTGCTACTGCAACGATTTGTAATTATCACAAAGCATTCTAGCATATAAAACTATTTCATTGTCGCTTTGACAATGTTGTTTGTTTCTTGGTTTGGATAGTAAGGCAGGAATAAGGAAGGGATAAGGGGGCAATTGCAAAAAAGGTCATGTTTTAGCATGTTTTCATCTACCTAAATTAACTCTCATTACTTTTAGAGTTTAAAGTGAATGTTTGTTGTTTGTGGCGACTCGGAATATTTTTTGTTGTGAGAGACTATTTGAATGAAAAATTTTTGCTAAATGTCATCTATGCTGGTGTAATCTTTTACTTCATTTGCATAAAATTGCTTCTAGGATAAACATAACTCTCTTTGATAAAATAATAATTTTGAAAATAATCAATATTACATAGAAAAAAAGAAAGAGGCGAAAATGTTTGAGATTCTGGAAAAAGTCCGTTAAATATTTCAAAAACTTAATTAAACAGCTCAAAAACAATTCTGTTTCAAAATTTAAACATTAAAAATGAAAAAAAAAAATTGCCGTTCTCTATTCAACGAATGTCCCTATATAACGAATTTTTTGACTGAACAATGGATTTCGTTTTATGGAGACTCGACTGTATATACATATATATATGGTTACATTTCTGAAGCAGATAATATATTATTTTGGTTATCGAAAGATCTAGTGCAATTACCCCTGAAACTTTTTTGGAACTTATGTCATGTTCTTGTTCAAGAAACTGTGTCATAACATCATGTGTGTATTTTTAACAATATCAGTGTACAAGCATATGCAGAATATAGAACTGTTCTAACCATGACGATGATCTGGAAGTGATTTGAATGCAAGAATATGAACCGATGATAGCAGTCAGTTTTGCCAGTGGACTACTTTATTGATACTACTTTAGTGAAACCATAAAATTCGCCTTATTTAATGACATATTATGTAAATAGAAAACAAGAGGAATTTTAAAATTTTCAAAAGAGTAGTGCCAATTAAGAAATCTGAATACTTCATAGTTGAAATGCTACAAAATGACAATGTCACTTCTTTTAAAGTATTATTTTTTGCCAGCGTGACCATATTGTAGTAAAATAAGTAAAATGTATTTCTTTCAAATAATACTTTTCTGCACATCATGGACATCTGCTTAAATCATCTTTTTGAACTTTATTAATTATAATTCAAAAGCTAATTGGAAGAAAAATTTGAAATTAAGAATTTGCATGAAGCAGGACATAATAATTATATAGGGGGAACTGGGGTACATTGATACAGTTTTTTTCTAAGATTTTTTTTTGGTGTCAAGAAAGTAGAAAATTCAAGTTTTTTTTCCATGAGGTGACAGCAAAACTTGTGTAGTATGTTATAAAAATGTACAATCATTGTTTTATGTAGTATTTTTGCATGTAATTTTAAAAAAATCAAAATAAGTCATTTGTATCAATGTGCCCCATCCCCGGGGCAGATTGATACTTTTAAGAAAAATGACGACAAAATAATACCAATGCATATTTTTCATAAAAAATGAGTTAGAAAACCATTTTATATTTATTTATAAAAATTCAAATCACCCACAATTTATTTTTAAGCAATATTAAAGCAATCAAAATTAAATATATTATGACTTGATGTTCTGTCTGTTTCTTGTCTGATTGTTGGCTGTGGTAACTTTGTCATATCTAGCACTTCAACCCCAGCATTATCTTCTTTCTTATGAAAGATGAAAAAATTACCAGGTTTTCTGTTTATAAATAGGTTCATAAACAGAAAATAAAGGATAATTATATTAAAAATTCTGTTTATAATATAAGTATCATTTTCTGTTCTGCAGTTTGTTTCTCTTACTTAACATTTCTCATGTCGAAAATACTTTTTTCTCTGGAGAATCGATATAAATTCGAGATTTGCCAGAATGCCGTCCTTTTCTTTTATTACTTCTACTAGCACTAGATGCTGGGTAAGTTCCTACGTCTTCTGTTTTCAAAAATACTATAAAATGCTCTAATATAAAGAAATTAGAGCTATTTAACTTCAATAAGGTGGGTACACGACATTTCGGTCCCGCCATTTCGGTCCCGCCGTTTCGGTCCCGAGACATTTCGGTCCCTGGACATTTCGGTCCCGAGACATTTCGGTCCCTGGACATTTCGGTCCCGAGACATTTCGGTCCCGAGACATTTCGGTCCCTGGACATTTCGGTCCCTGGACATTTCGGTCCCGAGACATTTCGGTCCCTTGCCATTTCGGTCCCGGGCCATTTCGGTCCCGAGACATTTCGGTCCCGAGACATTTCGGTCCCGAGACATTTCGGTCCCTGGACATTTCGGTCCCTGGACATTTCGGTCCCGAGACATTTCGGTCCCTTGCCATTTCGGTCCCGGGCCATTTCGGTCCTTAATCATTTTGGTCTCTTGCCATTTCGGTCCATTGCTATTTCTTTACCGGCCACTTTATAACTTGGTTTCTGATTGATGAAGGCCCACTAAACGCTGTAAGCTCAACATTGTTCGGGCCTTTTTTAATATTTTTATTCTCCTGCCCCCCTTCCCTCAAATTTTATACAAAGCTGAATATAATAGTCCAATAAGTTTAATCTATTGTAACTCGTGATAATAAAATCACAGCGAGTTGTAAATTTGATTAAACAATGTTATATAATTTTATACTGTCTTTATTATTATTATTTAACAGAATAAATATTTTAAGTTTTATCATATATTTTTTGTATTAGGTATTTTATCTATACTATAAACTATTATTTTTATTGATTGCTTTCGCACACTTTCTTAGAATCTTTAAATTAGTGATTTCGTAACTAGGCGTGCTATAAAAATTTTTTGTTAAAAAAATAAAAATGCTCCAATGACCTTTTTTATGTAATAATTATTGGTTGCATTTTTTTTTTTTTTTTTTTTTTTTTTTTTAACAGTTTTTTTACCGTATAAAGACAATTTTTGTGAGTCAATTTTATTGAAAGTGGACCTATTTCTTTGTAATAAAATGATTATTTTTTAATTTTATATAAAAATGTAACTATTATTTTAAATAATTTTATTTTCGATTTTTAACTGACAAAGCTAAGCTTTTTTAATTTATCGTTTATTTATTTATTTCCATTACCTTTCCGCTCCCACTTTCACAGAAAAAAATTGACAATTTTTATTTTAATTTTATTATTAATTGAATAAATAGTTTTAAATTTCAGTAACTTAAATATAAAATAAATAAACAGGTAAACGATAAGCTTCAGTTTATAACTACTACAAAACATAATGATAAACTGAATATAAAACGATAAATTGAATATATTTATTGAGTTTATGTAAAGTAAAATTCGAAATGCATATTAATAATTTTATCAATTTAATTATATAAAGATTCATTAAATTAAAAATACATAAATTTAATAAAATATTAATTTGATTTTCATTTTAAAATCACTAACTGTTTTGAGATTTAATTTATAGCAATTATTCATCACCATAAGTTATTATTCAAAAATTGTTATTTATTTCAAAAAAGGAAATTATTATTATTATTATTATTATTTTGAAAAATCAATTAGTAACGTAATGTAATAATTAATTAAACATAATAATGCAACACTGTAACAATGCGTAAAAATATTTCTTAACAGGTTTAGGTAACATTATTATCCAGATGCAGATTTAAATTTTTTGAAACAAAGTTATAGTTTACAGTTCGAAAAAATCAATCATATATTAATTATTATATTTAAAGAGTAAGAAAAATATGATAAACTGACCAATAAATGAATAAATAACATATTTATTTTGAGAATCCTTATCATTTTTATACATCCTAATGACGTTAATAACATTATAGTAGCTGAAATTTAAAAAATATGTTTTTTTTTATTCATTTTTGCTGTAACTTCTATATAGTTCTTGTACTAGATTTTAAACAAGTAATTGATAAATAAGTCACTTAAACAATTAATAGTTAAAATAATTTTGAATCCTTATTAATAAATATGTTTGATAAAAATAATTTAATTTTTGAGAATTTTTTAATCTAACAACATAATTATTAATGCTTTCAAATTTTCTAAGATGATGTTAATCATTTAATAAAATAATGTATAACATTAAGTAAATAACAAAGCAAAACCGTGTGCCGAGAATTTTTAAACACTTTTTTATGTTGGTGTTCCTATAAAATTGGAAATGTATGCATATAAGTATCAGCTAAGTACTACGATTACCTCTTTTAAGCAAAAATTCTGCATGTCAATCAATTGTCAACGCCCATCTGAACAAATAGTCATCTTTATACAAGATAGCTAGAAGAGCTAGGTAGTTAGGTTTATATTACGTATCTTGATCTTTATACACTTGTCAGATGAAACCCTTATTCTTTACAATGCCCTTTATACTCTGGAGTTCAAATGCGGACGGACCTCCCACATAATCGCTGGCATTTTTAGAAGAAATATGAATGTTTTGAAAAGAACAGCATTTCTCGGTGTTTTTTATTCCTCTTGCTGTTATCTTCATTTCAAACGCTTTTAGTATCAATTAAACCAGTATAAAAAGTAGAATGGAATATTTTTTATCCTTATTATTACAGCTTATGAATCACATTGAAATATTCAAAACTTATAACTAAATAAGATTGTTAGATAAGATATTTACCACCTAGACATAATATTTTAAGTTACCTTTTTTAATTTAACTTACTTTTACAGAAGGCTTTTTTTTTTCATATTTTTTATGAGGGTTTTTATATTTTAATGTTAAAAATAATTATTTTATATAATAATATCAGCTTTAAATGGAATGACAAATTTCAATACGCATTACATTAATAATTTTGTAATTAGTTTCCTTAAGCTGGTTTTAGAAAATTTAACAGATGTGTTGTATAAATGTGATATATGCATAAAAGTATGGCAATATAATTTTTTTGCTGTTGCCGTTGTTTTGGAAAACATTATTAAAAACAGGGAAGCATCAATATAAAAAACATTCTAGATTGTAATAATAACAATAAAAAAAGAACTGTTGTCATGAAAAAATAATTGCTAATAATTCAAGATATAATTCATTTTTCTAAAATGTAAAAAAAAAAAAATAATAATAATAATAATAATCTTTAAGTTACAAATCATTTTAATAATTATTTCTGCTAGTGTCATATATTTATGTAATAAAATAATTGCAATGCTAACTACCTCCACGTGTTGCAATCTGGAAACTCTTTTCTTAATTTAAAAACGGAAAAGTTTAAAAGGAAAATAAATGCTAGTAACCAAAAACAATATATAAAAAATACCATAAACAAAAAGAGGATTCAATGATAATTTTGGCACAGGTCGTAAAATACCACCAGATATAGATGTTTTTTATTTATTTCAACATTTTTGCTCCTATGCGGGAAGTGGCGGGGGTGCAAAATAATGAAACACTTATAATTCTGAAAATTGGCTTCACCGATGAAATCCTATAATATGCTAAGTGTCAGAATATAAATTCCATATAACAATAACTCATTCTTTTCTCCTGGCAATTTAAAAGCCTTTGTCTCCCTGGAAAGGAAACATGCATCTCAGAAGTTAAAATTTTACAACTATTATGGGGTGTGCTAATATCATAAGTTAATTGGGTTATTTTATAAATTTAGTTATCAGTTTCCATGTTAACTTCCCCGTTTCCTCATTCAAGAATTCAAAACATTCTGGCAATTTTAAAAAATGCCATTCATATGTGAATTTTTTTCAGAAATCTCCATCGATTTCTAAATAATTGATCAAGTTTTGGGGTACTTGATACTTCTAATTAATTGCATTACACTAAAATTTTATGCGACTTTCAGTTAAAAAACCAGTGTTGAATTCCGACACTTTTCTCCGGGAGGGACTTCTGTGGCTCCGGGGGGATTACACTTTTTTACCACTGAAAACACAAAATTTCAAATTTTCCGGGGGGGGGGTTATTGATAGCTCCGGGGGAATGACCTGCCCCTGAATTCAACACTCTAAAATGTTCCTTATAAAATTATGTCAGATATTTCTCGTGCACAAAATTTCAGCTTGCTGGAGAAGGGACCGAAAAGTCCAGGGACCGAAATGTCTCGGGACCGAAATGACCATGGACCGAAATGTCTCGGGACCGAAATGGCCAGGGACCGAAATGTCTTGGGACCGGAACGTCTCGGGACCGAAATGTCTTGGGACCGAAACGTCTCGGGACCGAAATGTCTCGGGACCGAAACGGCGGGACCGAAACGGCGGGACCGAAATGGCGGGACCGAAACGTCCTGCTTCCAATAAGGTGGTGTGGGGTAATAACGCCAGGCGGGGTAATAACGCCAAGTGCTAATATTTTGCATAATTATGAAATAATCTGGTAAATGACACCCATGTGCTCTGCGCAGAAGGGTTTTGAGTTATATAAATCGCAAAAAACAGCTTCAAGTTAATTTGTTTCATTTTTAGGTCTTATTGTTTTTACAAGCAACTAAAATTAACGCTTGATCTAAAATTTGCGAAATACGTTTTGTGATGTGAAGACTATTTTTTTTTCCGGAAATACTTTGTTAATTACATAAATTTTTAGTACATTTCATGGACTTTCAAAATATTGTTGAAGATTTTGGATATCTTCTCGAGATAATTTGTAATTTAAAATGTACAGCGCAATAACTATAACGGGGTAATAACGCAAATCCTTGGCATTAATATCCCGGTTAATTCAATACAGTGGCCGAGCTACATCCTAAATACTAATTCAAATAAACACAGTTAAAACTGTGCAATGTTTCTAATAATTCTATTTAAGCGGTCCTTTTTAAGCAAAAAGAAGCTCACAGTCTGATATTCTTTTGCCTCATCCTTCCCCCCACACACCACACCTTTATTTTTCTTATACTTTCACAAAAAATTGAACATTTTCAATAGCTTAGAATGCAATTTGTCAATTTCTAAGTTTGTAGAGTTTGTATTTTTAGAATTGGGCAATCTACATACAATTATTCCATCTTATTTCATAGTTTTGTTTGCATGGCGTTATTACCCATATAGGTGGGTAATAACGCCAAATAGCATTGGTCAAGAAATCAAGCCATTACGTTTTATGAATACATATCTTTTAAATTATTTTTTTATATAGATAGTCAATGAGTTGCTGTATCGAATCATATATTTGTTTGAAAAATACAAACTAAAACTGAGCCGTGAAAATTGGTCGAACCTTAACGTGGCGTTATTACCCCAGGGTACCTTATTAGAAATTTTTCGTGAAAAAAAGGTTGGATTAAGGAGTGTATGGTAAAAAAAATAATAAAAGATAATGAAAATATGAACTATTAAAGGATTTAGGCTGTGTCAATGTGCCCCGTCATAAACTGTATCAATGTGCCCCATACAGCGATTTTGAATAAAATGAGTCTCAAATCCAACACTTCACAATATATCTAACAATAAATAATGAGGAACTGATAAAGAGTAGCAGTACTTACCAGGGAGAGTATTCATTTTGGTTGAAAATACTGGAACAGTTGTATAATAGCATTTCAATTGCACAACTCAAATTTACTTTTGAACAACAAAAACAATAAATCACCCGTCCCATTTCATCAAATTGCTGAATCATTCCAAGATTTTCTGTATGTAGTTGAATACACTAGCATCACCTTTTGGAGCTGTTGTGAAACTTCCTGTAATGACCCTGTGAGCGGTAGAGGGGGTGTATCAATGTGCCCCATGTATCAATGTACCCCAGTTCCCCCTATATATATTTTTAGAGCATGAATTTCATAGTTCATATAAGAGTTTTTTAAATTACAAATTCACTTTCAAATTCATCTTTATGTTTGGCTTTCATTTCCAACCGTATCATGCCAGTAGCTTTCTTCTATTGTAATTATTTAAAAAGTGAGTTTGGGTATTTACTTTTTTCCCATGATTGTACATGTACAAATCATTAATATTAAAATATTTATCATTCATACAATATTTATTATTTGACTGCGAATTTTGCACACTATAAATTAAGGAAATCTACTGCCTTATCTCAAAATTTTCTCTTTTACTATACGATGTCAGCTTTTTAAAATTTGAAGATTCTGCCTTGCTAACTCTGAGTTTGAGAATAATAAACTATTTCCTACAGTTTTAATAGTTAATGCTACAGAGTATATTTCTTAACTATATTATTTTACAGGAAAGATACATAGAAAAAGATATCCTATTACTAAAACAGTAATACTTTTTTTTTTTTTATTATTCTCCACTGGAAATTTTTATTTAAGTTTTGTATAAAGAAACTTGTTCGAGAATCGTCTTGAATAAAAGATGGTATTTTTGCGGATTTTCATGATATTGGCTTGTAAAAATTTTTCAATATTATCTTTCAGAGAAAGATTTTTTTTTCTCTCATAATTAATGAAAGATTAACTTTCATAAGATTTTTTTCTGTTTTATAAACCCAAAAGATACATATTTTGGTAACGACGAATTAAAATAATAGAATAATTTTATAACACGATTATTCAAACGATAAATGAATTATAACAGATGTAAATTTTCTACGTGGGTCTCCCACTTGTAAAATTTACATCTGTTATATTTCATTTACCGGTTGAATAATAATGTTATAAGATTATTCTAATATGATTTGGCATGCAGCGTTTTCTGCAGTTCCATATACTGACCTTCTATTTATTCTGTTGAGCTGATCCATAATATCAGACCAGATTGTGCTATTGTTAAGATTAGGTGGGTGAAATAGTCCTCCAGTGTTCGTCCGGGAAAGCTCAGCTGGAAGAGCATTGGCGGCTTCAGCCAGTACATCCCAGGTTCAAATCCTAGTCTGGACTTTTTTACTCACTTGGAAAATTTACATCTGTTAGAATAAAAGTAGTGTTTTCAAAAATTCTTCCATGATTTTCTATTATTATATTTTATATATAATAGTGTGAAGCCCAGTAGTATAGTGGCAAGCACGCCTGCCTGCGATACGGTGCTGAGTTCAGGGCTGAAGAAACCAACCTTTCAGCTCAACCTTTCAGCCTTTCTGGGTAGCTGAAATGAATGTTAGTTTGCGTTTGAACTAAAAAATGAGGGTTTTGCGTTAGGCTAACCACCTGAAAGGGACGTGTACTTGATAGCATCTCGGAGCTCAGGGTCAAGATAACAGGGTTGGGAACTGTCAACCCTGATGTCTTAAGGATCGTGTAGCCACAATTTTAGTTTATATATAACAATAGTGATATAACACATGTAAATTTTCCAAGTAGGTGAAAAAAATCCGGGCCAGGATTTGAACCTGGAATGTATTGGCTGAAACCGCCAATGCTCTTCCAACTGAGCCATCCCGGACACGAACACTGGAGAACTATTACACCCAATAGGAGACAAAAAACTTCTTGAAACACCATAAAATAAATAAAATAACGCAAGGCCTTTTGATAGAACTTAGTCTATCTTCATTAGGCGAAAAGACGTGCGTCTACAATGAATGTAGCGGCACGACTGGCATGAAAAAACGGGAAAGAGAGCAAGTTGAAGGAGCAGCCTTTTCACGTCAGTCGTGCCGCTACATTAATTGTAGACGGACGTCTTTTCGCCTGATGAAGATAGACTAAGTTCTATCGAAAGGCCTTGCGTTATTTTATTTATTTTATGGTGTTTCAAAAAGTTTTTTTTGTCTCCTATTGTATAGCACTAGTTTCCAACTTTTTCCTGTATTACACCCAAATAACCTTAATGATCACATAATCTGTCTGATACTATGGATCAGTTGAACAGAATAAATCGAAGGCCAATATATAGAACTGCAGAAAATCGATGCATACGAAATTACATTAAATTAATTTATAACACGATTATTCAATTGGTAAATCAGACTTACCAATACTTAAGATTTTGCGGTATTTAAATCTTTTTCACATACACACAAACAGATTCACATGCGAGCAGGCATTTGCACTAAACAGGTAAATCATGTTCAAGATCTTCTAAAATGTATCAATGCGTAAAAAATCTAAAGTTTTATTTTTTAGTCTATATATTTTTCGAAACCAATGCTTTCTATCTTGTATAGGCAGATGAAAAAGTTTGTTCTATAATCAATCCAACTAAGCTGAAAATTTTTAACAATGATAAAAATACCTTTATTTAGATCTACATGTGTTTCATCGCACAAACGGTTACATTTTCAAAATCCTTCTAGATAAAAATATTTTGGCATTTTTTTTTCTTTTAGCAAGAGCTTGGTAAATAATATCGCGAAATTTCATGTACAATGACAACAATTGCAAACAAAAAGTAAAATAAAATGGATACTTATGATCGTGAATAAATTTTTACTACTGTTTCTAAATCTGCGTAGCATCTCTTTCCAAATTTAGGTAACCCAAGAGAGTCTGAATCATTGCAAATATTCCCATTTACCAAAAATACCTCTATTGATTCCCGGATAATAAATATTAAGGAAAATCTTGACGAATAAACTATTCTATTAATTTAAAATCAATCTGTAATGTAATCAATATATGTATACACAGGATGATTCAAAAAAACGTGGACAAACTGATATGTCAAATCAGGCATACGACAAGGATAAAAAATCATATAGGAAGATAGGTCCGCAAACCACTTATTGAATCACAAATACAGGGTATTTCATCTTGACTCAATTTGAGTTGACGGTAATAAATTTCTGAAAACTGAAGTTTATTATAATAAAACATTTAACAGACATTCTTACCTTTGTTTTAAATGTGATAACACCAAACAAAAGTGGTAAAAGTTTGCGTTAAGCGCACCAGCAATATGCACTTGGTACCTCACATTTTGGACTGTGATAATCAGCTTATACGGTATCATCGATTGCTTGAGCAATATGTTTTTTCATATCTTTTCGTAACGTTATCACCTTTCACACAAAATAAGTTACATATCGTTGCTTTTTCATTAGATTATTTTTATTTTCCTCGAATTTATTACTTTCAAACCGGATGTAGCTAGAAAAAAAACGCCCTGTATTTTTGACTCTATAAGTAGTTTGCGACCCTATGTTCTGATGTGAATTTTTTAATCCTTGTGGTGTGCTTGATTTGTCATATCATTTTGTCCACGTTTTTTTTTAATCACCCTGTATATATATATATATAATCAATCATAAGGTTTCATTTTTATAGCATTTTCAGTTGGCTGTCTGGTAGAGAGATCCTGATACTGCAATATAATCAATCAAACTAAGCTAAAAATTGTCATTATTGATAAGAAATATCTTTATTGAGATTGATCTTTAAAATGGTAGAATAATTTATTCGTAAAGATATTATTTAAAAGCCATTATCGGAGAATCAATAGACATGTTTTTACGCAGTGAAAATATTTGCAACGATTCAGACTTCATTAATTGACTAAAATTTAAAATGAGATGCTGCTCAGATTTTTAGGAACAAGAGCACAAATAAATTCCTGCTCACAAATATCCATATTTTATTTTATGTTTGCAGTAATTTTCATTGCACATGAAGTCGCATGATGTTAGTTACCAAGCTCTTTTTTTATTGTGAAAATATTTATATAAAAAAGGATCCTGAAAATGTCACCGTTTGTGCGATGAAACATATATTGATCAAAGTAAAGGTTTTTTTATCCCTATTAGCAATTTTTAGCCAAGTTTGATAAATAGAAGTATGAAAAATATGTCCCTTAATAACGCTGAAGCCAACACTTATTCGTCAAATGTTACTAACATGAAAATTAATTCAGTCTTAGTTATGGACACGTTTGTCCTTCATGATATAGATTTTTTTTTATCTTCTATACGTAGCTCTGAAATTATCATTGAAACTCACCATTACCGGAAACTTGGAATTTTCTGTTGTCGGAAATTTCTATTGTCTCATTTTACTTTCATGTGTTTGAATAAATTAGCTGAATTCTGAATTAATAAAATTACAGAAACTACCTAGTTCCCTCTGTACCGACCGGAAGGGCTTTTTTAATTATGCACTACTAAACCGCTTATCATTTTATAATCAGCAAACATCATAGTAACAGCTACGCAGGTTGTGTTCCGGAATAAAATACTAATACAAAATAAAGATAGTGATTTAAAATGTTGAGGTTAAAGAATCAATTTAGAATCAAAGACTCATGACGAATCTACTTTGATAATATTTTTTCCTATATTTCTACAGTTTGATTTTGCTAATTAAGTTAGCCAAAAGACGATGAGAATCCTGGTTATATGCGTTTTTGTACTTTAAAAAAGTCTGAAATTTTTCAATGGTTTACTGAAACTTTTTACTTTTTACATATAATTTGTGTGAAAATTTTTACAAATGGTACTGAAGCAGAATTAAAAAATATATATTTTTTAATGTAATAAATCTATATCGATTTTTCTAGAACGTTCAAAAAATTGGAAATTGATTCCATGTTATATTGAAAACAACACACTTTGTCTTGATGTAACAATTTATCACAAAATAACAGTTAAATTTAACAATGTAGCTTTTGTGTTATTTTAACAATCTCTTTGTGTACAAAAGATAGCGCTCTACTCTACATCTTCTTCGTGAAGAATAAACATTATGGGCTCTATACCCTCCTAACATTAATACCCACGACTTTTTTTTTCTTAAGATATTTTAAGGATATAATCTTCGCCATTATTTTTACTGATTTGAAAAATAAAAGGCTAGAACAAAAAATTCTGTGTGTACTATTACAGAAGACATGTTGGAGAATTTCTGACGAAAAATACATTACGCGTTGACATTTTCTCAGCTATCAAAAGGACACTCGTTGAAATTTAATTTAAAATAGTACTTATAGCAGTACTAATTATGTATCCAAAGATCATATGTTACATATAATAGTTTTCAAATAATACAATTTTATAATCAGAGCAAGATTTCGTACTCACCTTGTATATTTTTTAAAGAACTGAAAACATGCTAGAGAAATACTGAAATGTAATTAACTCGTGTCGTAACACACGCATATTGCACTTTTCTTTTCTCGATTATTGACAGAGTGAATGGTCACTTCAGTGGTAATAACTCTTTTATTTAAAAACCATAATATGGACGTTTCTTATCTGTTTTTTGTCAGTAATGTCGAAAACGTCAACTTGTCTTTATGAGAGCCCTAAAACTTTTATTGCCAGTTAATCCATAATATATTATTTCCAGAATTCTTTTATCCAAGTTTAACAGTCAATAGAACACACTGTCTTGAAGTTTTTAGCAAACATAGATGAAAATATCCTTTATGTTATGAGGAAATCAGCTCTGATGTTGACATTTGTTGGTTCTTTTTAAAGCAAAAGCATTCAGCAATTAACAAATGAAGTCAAAATGTAAAATTATCAAAGAATTTAGTTTTCATAAGTAACAAAATTGGAATTTTAAACTATCAAGAATCCAACAGTTTCTTCTCGTACAGATAGAAAAAAAGTAAAAAAAAGATTATAATTTATTACATTCTTCTATCTTTACGAGGAGAAAATGTTGAATTCATGAAAATTTTCACTTTCTTATATCTTTACAAAGAAGAAAGTATTCCGTTCATGAAATTTTTCGAATTCTGTTATTTGAGGAATTAACATTTTTTTAGGAGTCAGAGATTCCAAAACAAACATGCTTTTATAAAATGTTTGTCTGTGATACTCTGACTGTCTACATAAGTCATAAATTTTGTGAGCACTGTATCTCAACAACTAATCGACGGAATTTATAAAAAAATATATATTCAATAAGTTTCTAATATAAAATTATGCTGATTAGTTTTTGGTGTACATCACTTAACAGGATTTCTATCAAACTTCAGATTTAATTAATTTTTGACATGTGTAGAAATTGTTTATTTTTGGTGTAAATCGTTCAACACATGGAGCTGCTATGTTACATTTTTTACGATTTCTGCAATAACTCTATCTCAAGAATAAATGCACAAATGTTCATCAAACATTATATTTAGTGAATCCTTAATGTGAAATCGTTCTTCTTACATATTGATGTGAATCGCTCAAAAGATGGCGTTGCTATGCCGATTTTTTCCCTATTTCCCTAATTGCTATATTTCAAGAATTAATGACGCACGAATTTTTACCAAATTACAGATTCAGGTATACTTTGATAAATGTTATTATTAATTAAATTTTGGTATAAATCATTGAATAGGTGGCGCTTTTATGCTGCAATTTTCCCGATATATGCAAGTGGTCCTATTTTATAACTAACGTACGGAATTTTATATCTATAGGATATTCACAATAGGCATAGATTGTCTATTAATTTTGGCACTGTGACAGCAAATTTTGAAGTATAATTTGTATGATAAAGAAAAAAGTTTTGACATAGTCACATCTGACTTTTTTAAAGATAGTTGCTCTCTATTTTTAACATGCTGACAATATTTGTATTAAAATGAATTCTTAATTCGAAAAAGTAAAACAACCGTCCTTTTAAGGGTTTCGTTTTATCTGACGAAATCCTATTCGTCGCTGTTCTCAGTCTGTCAGTCCGTACATAAAAACTACCAAAGTCAGAGACTTCAAATTTTGTGTACTTACAGCTGAATACCTCGTGACTGATTATAAAAGTTTGAAATAGTCGATTATATTAATTAAATTAATTTTTTCAATGTCATCCGCTTATTTTTGCAATTTAAATTCCAAAAGAGAATCTTAATTTTAAAGTTTAGCGAGCAGAAATCATGACTTGAAGGTAAAGCATCTCGCTAGCAAAAGAAAGGTCTTAGTTCGAACCCAGAAAGTAAAATTTTTATATTAAGATTGATTTAATTAAAGTAAATTTCGTATTTATTGCCAGTTTAAGACTTTATAGTATTAGAATTTCGTTCATCTGACGTTCATAATATTTTTGGATCTCAATTTTCGTCCTGTTTTTAAAATAAATATTGCGATTTATAAATGATTGAGCGCTTTAAATTTCGTTTAAACATTTTTTGCATCGTTGTTGTTTTTAGAAATTTAAAACTGTATTTATATATCCGCTAATTTATTTTATTCTCGAATTTTAAAAAAAAAATTGAATTTTGGATTTTTTAAAGTAATTTTATCTGAATATTTAAATTTGATGAAAATAAATAACTTTCTTTTATAATTATTTTTTATTTTAAAATTAAATTTATTAATACTATCCTCTATGTACGAATTTAATAATTATAACTTAACAATTGGGATTTATTAATGAAAGGATGAGTTTCTTTGAAAGAAATATTAAACGAAATCCTCTTTGAGATCTGCGGTTATACTTACCCTTTTTTTGTGTGTGTGTGTGGGGGGGGGGGGGCTTTTGCGACAACCTTTAATCAAAATACCACAGAGTTGTGTTATTTGCTTTCTAAAAGAGTGGCTCATATACGAATATATAAGCTATTCTAAATATTTACCTAACGGGGAAATGAAACTTAAATAAAATTCCACTTCCAGTGCATTCCCGTAGCACCTAAATAATTCAAATGCTTAATATCTGTCAGTTTGAAATTCATACTATATTTGTATAACTATAACCGGAGGTTAGATTCAAGCTTGCACTAAACTGTTTAAACTGCTAAAATTTTCCTTAATTGCTCATGAAATATTTAGCATTAAACTATTGAGTAGAATTCTTGTAGAATTTGAAATATCTAAATAACATTAAGCTATTTATAAGTCATTGTAATTAAAATTACTTCTGTATCTTATTGAGATAGTTTGAGATGTACTTGGCAGTGGCAGAAACTAATTGGAAATATTTTAAAATACTTTCTTTATTACAAAATATACAAAAGTTTTTATGGTAATAAAAAAATGCATAATAGTTTATAAAATTTACTTCATTAATATTATAAGTTTTCAATGGTAAATTTTTTAATGACAATTTTGAGCATTAATTTGTTATGTACTAAAATATGTTGAATTCTTTACTGATTTTTGGTTTTGCTAATTAATTTAGATGCGGATATACCCCAATAAACGTTGTTAATTAATATACATTTACATATTAATCAAAAAAGCATTAATCGGAACATATATTGAAATTAAATAATTCCAGTGTCAGATGCTATAAGTCTAGAGCTAACTTTCTTAAAAATCCCTTATGCATAAACAGACAATGTAATAATGTACTGCTGTAACATGCGCCTACTCGTACAAAATAAATAAATAAATAAATAGACCGTATCGCGTCACTTGACCTGAGCTCCGCTGAATAAAAAATATAGCTGTAGTATTTTTCGTTTAAAAAAATTTTGGCAACATGAGTTCTATTAAAAATATTACATTCGAAGTTATGTTCGGAGTTGAGCAGTGAGTTCATGTATTGTTTTGGAGATGTGTGCAACTAAAAGATGTAAAAAGCGCAATTTTGTAAATATTTTATCTTTTTGTAATGTTTTACGTGTTATGTGCCGCCTATAAAGGAATAAAAATATTTAAAGAAGATCGTCTCCCCATGAAATTTATGTTTAGATAAGTGAATCTTCTTTTTATTTGTAAATAAGTAGAGCTAGCCTGACACTGCGATATTGTACATATCGTTCATCAAGATATTTGTTGCGTACTATCGCTGCTTCCATGGTTTAATTTAATCGTTTTTACTTTGCGCCTCGCGCAAACGATTTTTTGCTGTTGTTTACATTATGAAATTGCTAGAACTTTTTTAAAATGGAATTTTTTTTGAACTGAAAAATGCAGTATGTATTGTATTAAGGTATTATATTGATGAAAAGATATGATATGTGCACAATAATATTATTGTTTGTAATGTGAATGTTAATAGATGTTTTTTTTATACATCTGTGCTTGAATTTACTCCGAAGACATGAAAATTGATTTACTTAAGATATAGTATTAGATTGATCTCCCCGATACATGATAAGGTAAGATTAATACATTCATGCTGTAGTTAAGATATTTTAATTTTTGAACATGAATACTGATAATTTAAACATCAGTATTAAATAATATTGAAGAATTTTATAAACAGGGATAGATTCAATATTATTTTGGCATCCAACTGCTGGGATATTTTATTATTTAAGAAGTAATATAAGATAATGGAACAAATTAAACGATTACGCACGCCATTAAGAAGTGCTTTTACGCGAATCGCTAATTTACTTGAGAATAAATTAAGTGATGAAAATAAAAATATTGAAGAAATTGAGATTTTATACGCTCAATTAGAAGAAAAATGGGTAAATCTAGAACCAAAAGAAAAAGAAATGTTAGATCTTCTTTTAAACGATAAATCATGTACGCAAGAAAATTATGATACGGAATACGAAAGTTATAGCATGTATGAGGAAAAATTTATTAAGCTAAAAACGAAAGTTCAAAAATTTTTGAAAGTTTCTGAAACTGAAAATATTACGAAACGGAAGTTTAAACTTCCTAAGATAGAATTTAAATTATTCGGGGGAGATATTAAGGAGTGGTTGGCCTTTTGGGCTCAGTTTGAAAAGATACATAACGATTCTGATATCGCGAAGGAAGATAAATATCAGTACTTGTTGCAAGCGACGCTAAAGGGTTCTAGGGCAAGAGAAATTGTCGAGTCGTACCCCGCTACTGGTGATAGTTATGAAAATGTTATTGAATGTATAAAGGCTCGTTTTGGTCGCACTGATATGTTAATTGAAGTATACATACGAGAACTACTTGCTTTAATGATGAATAACACAACAGGAAAAGGCTCGAGAATTCCTCTTTTTAAATTATACGACAAAATTGAAACGTATTTAAGGTCATTAAAAATGTTAGGTGTTTCAAGCGAACATTATTCTGCAATTCTTTATCCATTAATTGAGTCGTGTTTGCCTGTTGAAATATTGAGAATTTGGGAAAGAAATTTAAATTCCATAACCTTGAGTTCAAAAGATGAAAGTAAAAATAAATTAGATTCTTTGATGAAATTTTTGCAGCACGAAATCGAAAGCGAAGAAAAAGTCCGTTTGGCTAGAAGTGGGTTTAATCTAGAAAATGTAAACCATAATATTCATACTGCGCCAAGTAGGCGAGGAAGGGATCTTCCAACGGCCACGGAATTACATAATTCATCGAAAATGAAAAGAGAAATGTGTATTTTTGTAACAAGTCACATTTAAGTACCGAATGTAGATATGCTAATAGTTTATCTCATGAAGATAGAAAACAAATATTGATGAAAAAGGGTGCTTGCTTTAAATGTTTAGAAACAAGAAAACACATATCACGTTTTTGTAGAACGAAAATACCACCCTGTGATTGCGGTAAATTACATTTTAAAATAATGTGTCCAACGAAAAATGATAAGGAAAACCCGATTACAGAAAAGTCAGATATCGAAATTAAAAACGACACTGCTTTATCCAATAAAACAAGTACTCGCCATGTACTTTTACAAACGCTTATTGTCCGACTTAGATGTAATAGTAAGATGAAATATATAAGAATATTAATTGACTCAGGTAGCAGTAAATCCTATTTGTCATCTTTTGCACTGGCCGAAATGGGATATGAATGCATAGGGGAAGAAAATTTGACACATAGTTTATTTGGAGGCACAGAAACTGTATCATCACATAAGAAATATTTGATTAGTCTGAGTGACTTCTTTGATAATTATCGCTGTTGTTTCGAAGTGTTAGATCAAGAAAAAATTTGTTCGGACATTCCAAAAATTCCTCGTGGCTCTTTTATGAGTGAAATAAAGAAGCATAAAATTTTTCTATCTGATTTGAATAACCAGGTTGAGTTACTGTATGAATTTTCACCTAACGAAATTCATGGGCTTATAGGAGCTGATATAGCAGGCAAATTGTACACCGGAAAAATAAAACAATTGATTTCTGGATTAGTGGTAATGGAAACACGTCTTGGTTGGACTTTGATGGGAAAAACCGACATTTTTAACACATCAGATAGCACAAACAGCGTCATGTCACTTCATGTAAATGATGCAAAAATTACAGATTTGTGGAGGCTAGACACGCTTGGAATTCTCGATCCTGGTGAAAGCGGAAACAGACAAGAAATCGAAAAAGTAATTGAAGAGCATTTCAATAGAAATATAAAAATAGATGCAGAAGGAAGGTATGAAGTATCCCTCCCATGGATTGAAAACCATCCTCCGTTACCAACTGGTCGAAAAATTGCTGAAAGACGATTAAGAAGTTGTGTTGAATCACTAAAGAAAACAAGAACTTTAGAAGAGTATGAAGATATATTAAAAGAATGGATAGAAGAGGGTGTTATTGAAGAAGTTAAGAATACTTGTAATGATGAAAGTGAACACTACTTGCCACATAGAGCTGTGATTAAAGAAAATTCGACCACAAGAGTTAGACCAGTCTTTGATGGTTCAGCAAGACAAAAAGATTCACCTTCAATCAATGACTGTTTAGAAAAAGGTCCCAATATAGTAGAACTCATTCCGACTATATTGAATAAATTTCGTGAGAAGAAAATAGGCGTAATTGCGGATATTCGAAGAGCATTTCTGCAAATAGGTTTAAATGAGCGAGATAGACCATTTCTGAAGTTTTTATGGTGGGAGGAAGGCGATCCCGAAAAGTTGAAAATTTTCCAGCATAAAAGAGTTGTTTTCGGTCTTACATGTTCACCTTATTTGCTTGGCGCAACTATCCGATATCATCTGAAGAACGCACCTTCTAGATTTAAAGAAACAGCAGAGAAATTGATGAAGTCTTTTTACGTAGATAACTGCGTCACTAGTGTTGATAATCATGAGCAGCTTGAAAAATTTATTGAAGAATCCAAACTTATTCTCCAGAGTGCTAAGTTTAATCTTCGAGGATGGGAATATAATATCCATGAAACAGTAGTAGAAAACTTCCCAGAAGAAAAGATTATTCCAGTTTTGGGACTAATGTGGAATTTAAAAGCTGATACTTTGAAAATAGATTTGAGAAAATGTTTTGAAGATTCCATTGTTGTAACAAAAAGAAATATTCCCAGTGCTGTTCATAGAATTTTCGATCCCATTGGCTTCACATGTCCTGTCACCTTGGGTCCAAAGATTCTTCTTCAAGAATGTTGGAAATTGAAAGTTTCGTGGGATGCTGAATTACCTGAATCTATTGCCAAGAAATTTGAAAAATGGCGAAAGGATGTTTCTAAATTAAAGGAAATAGAAATCCCTCGATGTATTATTTCCAATTATGAAGCTACAAAGAATATTTCATTGCACATATTCTGCGATGCAAGCAAGAATGCATATTCTACATGTATATTTTTAAGATGTGCGACTGAAAACACAATATCTTGTCAGCTTGTACAGGCTAGGAGCAGAGTTGCTCCAATGAAAACCATTTCTATTCCTCGATTGGAGCTGCTTTCCTGTAATATCGGAGCTAGACTAGCACAGAGTGTTATAAATGATCTTCAGTTGAAACATATCCGAAATTTTTCTGGTCCGATTCAGCAAATGCTCTATATTGGATCAAAGGAACTGAAAATTGGGCTCCTTTTGTTTTCAATAGAGTTAAAGAAATCCGATATTTGACAGAACCTGAAAATTGGTATCACATCCCAGGATCATTAAATGCTGCAGACCTCCCTTCTCGTGGTTGTAATGCAGAAACTTTAGCGAAATCTAAATGGTGGGAGGGCCCAGAATGGTTACGAAGACCAGAACATGAATGGCCAAAATCCAATGTTGTTCCTGATTTCAACGTAGTATATTCAGAAAAGAGAAAAACTGTTATTAGCACTACAAATCATGAAGAATCAACTGAAAAAATTTATAACAGATTTTCATCGTACGACAAATTGATCCGAATTATTGCTTGGATTTATAGATTTTTTACTAACTGTAAAGTGAAACTTGCCAACCGGTTTTCTGGACTCTTAACGCTAGAAGAAATAAACAGAGCTGAAATATCTTTGTTAAAAATAGTACAAAATGAATCATTTTCAGGAACTGAAGATAAACGCTTAAAATCACTTCAATGTTATAAAGAATCAAATGGACTACTTAAAGTTAAGACTCGTATTCTGATGAGAGAAGATAAAAGAAATTTCCGATTTCCAATACTGTTACCCTGCAGTCATCCAGTTGTCGAAATACTTATTCGGACAAGACATCTTAGTTTAAATCATGCTGGCACCCAGATATTAATGAGTAACTTAAGAGAAGATTTTTGGATTTTGAAATGCAGGAAGACTGTTAGAAAGGTAATCAGAAGCTGCGTACGCTGTAAAAGATTCAATTCAAAACCTAAACCAATTATAGAAGCCCCTCTTCCGGAAGATCGTATAAAAGAAGCTGCAGTATTCGAAGTTGTAGGAACTGACTACGCCGGTCCTTTACTTCTTCGAGGCGGTCAAAAAGCTTGGATTGTTATTTTCACATGCGCTGTCTATAGAGCAATACATTTAGAGATAGCCACATCCTTATCTACTGACAACTTTTTGCAAGCTTTTAGAAGATTCATAGCACGAAGAGGTAGACCTGCGATAGTATATTCGGACAACGGAAAAAATTTTACGGGTGCTGAAAATTTGTTGAAACAAATCGATTGGGATGTCATTTCTCAGTACAGCGCAGCTCAGAAAATAATTTGGAAATTTAACCCTCCATCTGCGCCGTGGTGGGGTGGATGGTGGGAGCGTTTGATAGGCATAATAAAAGAGATCCTTCGAAAAGTCTTAGGACGAAGCTCTTTAAATTTAGAAGAAATGCAAACTGTTATTTGCGATACTGAAAGTATTGTTAATCAGCGGCCTTTGACCTATGTTTCAGAGGAAATTGATGATTTAACACCACTTACTCCTTCTATGTTTTTACAAGACATCAGAGAATCAGGTATTCCTGATCTTGACTTTTTGGATTCATCGTCTATAAATAAAAGACATGCTTATAGACAACGACTAAAACAAGATTTGCGAAAAAGATTCCGTACTGAATATTTGGGATTTTTGAGACAATCCTCGAAATTTGATAAAAATCCGAGACCTATCCAAATTGGTGATGTTGTTCTAGTGTCCAGCGAGAATGTTAGAAAACTTGAATGGCCGCTTGCCAAAGTTATTGAACTGTATCCTTCCAAAGATGGAAATGTGCGATTAGTGAAGGTTAAAATGAAAGGTGGTGAGTTTCTACGTCCTGTTCTGAGATTGATTCCTCTAGAAATAACTCAAGAAAAAGGTACAGAACTGCACTCTATAGCTCAAAACTCAACATCTTCCGAACAGATTGTTCAACCACATAATAAAGAACTCCCTTTAGATCCTGTTTCTTCTAAACCGACGGTAAAGCTGAATGGGAAAAACTGTTATTTAGATCCTTCTGCGAGTAAGCCGATGAACCAGCATTCTGTTAAAGACTGTGTTAGTGACTCTCCTGTAGTGACTGTTCCTGAAAAACGATCTAAATATGGTCGTTTATATAAACCCAAAGTAAAGTTTGAGTTTCATTGAATTCGAAACTCAAAGGTGGGAGTGTGTTGCGTACTATCGCTGCTTCCATGGTTTAATTTAATCGTTTTTACTTTGCGCCTCGCGCAAACGATTTTTTGCTGTTGTTTACATTATGAAATTGCTAGAACTTTTTTTAAATGGAATTTTTTTTGAACTGAAAAATGCAGTATGTATTGTATTAAGGTATTATATTGATGAAAAGATATGATATGTGCACAATAATATTATTGTTTGTAATGTGAATGTTAATAGATGTTTTTTTTATACATCTGTGCTTGAATTTACTCCGAAGACATGAAAATTGATTTACTTAAGATATAGTATTAGATTGATCTCCCCGATACATGATAAGGTAAGATTAATACATTCATGCTGTAGTTAAGATATTTTAATTTTTGAACATGAATACTGATAATTTAAACATCAGTATTAAATAATATTGAAGAATTTTATAAACAGGGATAGATTCAATAATATTAATCAAATATTCATGATCAACTTCATAACCTTTTACTTGTCAAAAAAAAATTGTGCAAATGTGATTTTAAATTTAATTTATTTCTTTTTTAATTTTATTTTATTAGACATGATTAAAATATTATATAATATGTATGTAGTGCATCTAAAACTTGAAATGTTTTAGTAATATTAAACTATTCATAATCTAATGCAATTCAAATTACTCATACATGATATTATCTTCAATATCTCATTTATATTGTTTCAGGTGTACTTGGCAGTGACAGAAACTGATTGGTTAAAAATATATAAAGTACTTCACAAAATATTTTGTACAGTTGTACAGCTTGCTTTTTGTATTTTTTGTTACAAAGTATACAGAATTTTTTTTAGTATTTATTGATATTGACATTTAGCTTAATTGTTTATCAAAATTTTTACATTAATACCTTAGGCTTTTTATTTCTCATTCTTTGAATGGATAAGGTCATAATAGTTGACGTTAATACAGAATTATTGTATAAATATGTTTCTAAATTTTAAATATTTTCGATTCTAGAAGGTAAAATTCAATTATTATGAAGTAAAATATGTTGTACATTATTGTATTTTGGTTTTATTAAGTTAGATATAAATATCCCTAACGTACATTAAAAATGGGGAAAACTACATAAGATCGACAAACATTTTTTTAATCCCATATGTTAATGAATAATGCAATTATGTATATGGATCTGCATGTACTATTGTAAAAACATGTATCTAAAATTATGTAATATTATGATAGTGTAAAAAAATCCATATAGGTGCTTCAATTTAAAAATTAAGAAAACTTACATAAACATAGACGTATGATCAAATAAATGAGAATCAAGAAACTTTAAAAAATTAATTTTAATTTTAAGCCTGCATTACAGCATTTCTTTAAATTATTTAC